>OMKZ01039464.1:2946-18437 GCA_900302535.1 Neoniphon sammara | reverse complement strand
AATTTCCTTCTTTTTTTTTTTTTTTTTTTTAATATTTGTAGAAAACACACTTAATGCTGTCACCACGATGCAACAGCCTGTGTGATGCTTTTATCCTTCTATTCTTAATTTCAGTGTTAAAATACATATAGGTCACAAAAGACAAGAAGTCCAACAACAGTAACATACATGAATGTCTTGTGTACCAGTGGTTTGGTAAAGCAGCCAATTAGTTGCAAATATTATAATTTTGATTGATTGACTGAAGAAAGTGTCTGCAAATTGTTTCTTTAAAACTTTCCTCTACAAAATTTTCCTCTGCACAGTGGCTAAAATGAAGCCAGGATAAGGGAGTGAAAACTGCTTCTCCTTTATCCATCAGAGTTAAAAGGGTCATAGCAGCTTGACAAAAGCAGAATATTTATGACACAGCCCACTGATCTGCAACAGTTCTCAACCGAGGCTTCAAGCACCACCTTGTCGCCTGCAAGTTTCCCCCCCACCTCTACTCCAATTAAGGGCCACCCACTTTAGTGCATGCCCTGCTTAGGTAGATCTGTTTCAACCAATCAGCATTAAGCTTTGAACTGCATCAGGTGTGCGTTGCACTGAATAGAGCTGGAACAATCACTTGCAAGACAGATGAGCTTGAGGACTTAGTTGAGAACCACTGATCTTTAATATACTGAACTGCAGTTCTGCTGTAGAGCAGGGGCAAACCTTTTTTTTTTTTTTTTTTTGTAAATAAGAACATTATTTTGAAAATTGATAGCGGAAGTGGTGGTCTTGATGACTGCAGCTGCTTAACTCCAGTTCGTCAAAGTAAAAGCTCAGTGGTGGGATCCAACGGAAGATGCTGAAGAAACGGGAGCTATTGGTAAGTTTCCGTTTTACTGATTTTCCGCATCAGAAAGAAGACAAATCGAACGGCCACACGCACCTCTGGTGTTTTTACACATGGTTGTAGTGTATGAGTTAACCCAGAGTCTGTATTTAGCCTCCGCGGCGGTGACAGGCTTGTTTGGCCGGTTTAACGTTACCTTTCAGACAAGCTGGACTGCAGCCGACGCTAACTGACATGGTGGGACGTTAGCTAGCTGGGAAGTCGGTGACATTGTTGTTTACATGATCGTGGGTGAGTCATTTTGTCCACCAGGATTGAAGATTTGTTTATAGGTAAACGTGGAGTCGCTGTCAGTTCCTCCACACGTCGGTCCGCAGCGTCCTTGTTTCTCACTCTACCTGTTAGCCGGCTGACATGCTAACTAGCTAACTTTAGCTAACATTAACGTTTGTGTCTAGCTAGCCCGGCTGCTGCAGGTGTTGTGATGCTGGCAGAAATGTAGACGATTAAGGTTGTCAGTTGTTTTCTAATGCTGTTTTTGCTAATGAATTATGTCAGATGAAGGAATGCAGGAATGATTTTGATTTTGCAAGTGACCTAAGATGAAAGAAGCCAGTGCTGACAGCTGAATTGATTTGGTTATCAAATTTTAAATCAGAATCAAAGATAACACCAAAGTTTCTTGCGTGGGACTTTTACATTCAATGACAGAGGCCGAGGACATTGATTGTGTTTGCAGAGTTATCTGTAGGGCAGAAGATTAAGACATCAGTTTTATTCTGGTTTAGCTGAAAGAAGATTTTTGCCTTCTAGGAATTTACATCCTCAGTGCAATTTAGGAAATAGTTAACACCGAATCAATCACAAGGTTTCAGCAGGAGGTAGAGCTGGGTGTCTTTGGTAATGACAATGGTAGGCCACCAAAGGGAGCATATATAGGGAAAACAAAGTAGGGCCTAATATGGAGCCTTGTGGTACTCCACAGAAGATGGTTGCAGAGGATGAGGGCAGATGATCAATTCTAACAGAGGCTGATCAGTCTTGGAGGAAGGAGGCAAACCACTGAAGGGCCTGACCCTGAATGCCAACAGCATGCCAAGAGGATGGAGTGATAAACTGTGTCGAAGGCAGCTGAGAGATCTAAAAGAATTAAAATAGTGTAATTTAAATAGTGTAATTTATTAAATTTAAAGACATGAACAAATCATTTGTCACCCTCAGGAGAACGGACTTTGTGCTATGGTGGGTCCTAAAACCTGACTGAACTTTGTCCAGTGTGCTTAATTTGTCCAAGAAGGAGATGAGTTGAGAGAAAACTACTCTTTCAAGAATTCTGAATAAAAATGAGAGCTTTGAGATTTGTCAGTAATTATTAGGAACAGATGGATTGAAGTAAGGATTTTTTGATCAGAGGGTGAATGACAGCATGTTTAAAAGAAGCTGGGACACAGCCATTGACCAGGGAGCTATTAATTATTGATAAATACTAAGCCCAACAGTGTCCAGCACTTTCTAAAGTAGGCATGAGGGAATAATGTCTAAGGGACATGTGCTAGGTTTCATATGTGAGAGAAAGAAATTGGTTCAAACTTCTGAGATCATATAGTGTCACTTTTGCTATTAAAGAATCTTAGGAAATATTCACAGGCATCCGGTGTTGTTTTATGACAATTTGTGACTACAGGGTTAAGTACTGTATGTATTGTATGAAATAAAACTTTGGGTTTATGGGTGTGTTTGGTGATGAAGTCAGAGAAATATTTGGTTCTCTCTGCTTTGACACCCTGCTTGTATTCAGTCAGAAAGAATGCTGGGAAGACTGCAGAGAACAGATGTAAGTTAAGACAATGTCACCACCAAGAGAGTAATACCAGTGTGTGGGGGTGTTTGTGTGTGTTTGTGTGTGTGTGTGTGCGCGTGCATCAAGGGACTTTGTGTGTGTGTGTGTGTGTGTGTGTGTGTGTGCGCGCGCGCACTCACGCACCAGAGACAGACAGGCCACGTACAGCCTTTGCAACCCAACCTGTTTGTCAGCACCGTGTGTGTGTGTGTGTGTGTGTGTGTGTGTGAGAGTGTGTGAGTGTGTGTGTAGGTGAAGGTGAATAGGTGAATTGACGGCCTCCACTTTCTTCCATTGTCTTCCAGTGTGAGGTGAGCAGTGTGCTGAGTCGATAGTGTTTGAACTGATGCAGACAGCAGCAGTGTGGGAGGCGGCAGCATCAATATTAGCTGCTCAAACACAGCAGCGGTGTTCCTGAACACACCCAGGCTCCGGAATCTTCTTAAAACAGCCCTGGGTTTACTTTGCGTTAATCAAACACCGACTGGCTGCGCCTCCTCACTGAAACTATCAAATCTCTGTTCTGCAGACTTGCTGATGCGAGACATTGAAGTGGCTCCCCAGCCCTCCGCATTTTGTTTTGTCTTAAACTCTGATAGAAGTTGGTGATAACCCAGAACAGCATTGCATTATATTATCTGTTTTTCATCAGTCCATCCTCCTCTTGCTTGTCTTCATTTTGAAACTGAGCAGAAAAGCTGACTTCGTTGAATTTTTGTGTCTGGTATGTTTAGGTTCACACTGCGCAGTTACAAGTGAACCAGGTGTTGTAAACAAATGTCACATGACTCACAGGCAGCTCGTACAGTGGACAGAGTTTGGGAGGTGACCTGTCATCCTGCCAGATTAGAGAGTCAAATTAAATCTGAGTCCAGTTCTGTGATGTGATCTGGGTCTGGTTGTCTGCGTAGCTGAAAGTTTGTTATGCTCGTCTTTCTAATCATGAGGAACTGCATCCAGACAGAAGGAAGCACACCGAGGGTTACTGTAAGTACCAGTTTCCCCACTTGTAAAGAGTGTTCATCCAACTTGTGATTACAACCAGAAATCTCGCTCTGATATATCCGACGAGGAGGCAAGCAACATGGAAGTACCTGGGAAATGGCGACCATTAAACTTAAATCCAAATTTAATGATACTTTTATCAGGCATCCTTTTTTAAGCAATAAACCAACTCTGCCTGTCAGAAAACTGAGAATATTTTGTTAAATTAGCAGTTTATTGGTGTTGCCTTTAGATACCGACTTGAAGGACTCTAATGTTAGCTTACTTGACTTTCCAGCTGACACGAACTCTTACAAGTCGTATTGAGGGGAATCTTTCTGACCTCGACCTTCCTCCCCATATGAGGTGAATGCAGCATGAGAGCCAAACAGGTTTAAACAGGAGGTGAACCACCGTGGCACATGTGTAGAAGATTTTTTCACAAGCAAGTGCTGCACATCATTTGCATACTGGTGTCTGTTGTTAGGTGTTGCTTTCCAGACTGATGATTAATGAATATTCCAGCACATTCAAATCAGCTGATGGAGCGATACATGACCACACATCCACATAACTCTGCCTCCTGAAGCTAGCAGCCAAACATTCTCTCTATGGGGCGGCCAATACAGATTCACATCTCCTTAGATCTTTACTGCAGATGCCTCATTCTGCCCACAATGCCTTGTGTTTTTGGCTGGTTTCCTGTGGTTGGCCTAAGTATGTTCTCACCACAGTTCTCTAGTCAGAGGACTGAGACGTTTTCTGGTTACTTGGTGCCACCAGGGATCAGACGATATTGAAACGAGCTGAAGCAGGAAACACTGCAGAGTTTGTATAAACCAGTCATGACACCAAACATGATGGGCTGGGCGGTATATCGACTTTTTAAAGTATATCGATATATTTTCAAAGGAGATACAGGATGAGACAATACCGTTTATATCGATATGATTTAAATGCATTAAAATGCATAATCCGCTTCTTCCGGAAGGCTGTGTGACAGTGCGAGTGTTCGCCACGCTCCTCTTGCTCCTCGTTCACACACTCTGTGCAGCCCCGCCCCCAGCCTCCCTCTGCGTCTGCGTGCAACCGCAGCCCCACTAGCTAACGAGTTTTGAGAAATGGAGTATGTTTATATGCACACAAGTAACCTGATTACTGAGAGAAACCAGGTTATACAACCGTACGCCGATTACTGAAAATCCCGTTTACATGCACTCCTCAGTAATCGGGTTTCTCCCCCACCGCGACCTCCTCCCGCCTGTCACTGTGGTTTACCAGGCGGCAGCAGCTACTGGCAGCCGGACGTTGAGCGCTCGTCACCGGGCAGAGGATACAAGTCAGTCGGCGTTAACCCCGATACAAACGGGAGTTTCCCGGAGCTTCGCTAAACTCGGGGAGCATTCTTCAACGAGCATGTAGATCAGAAAGTTTTTACTCTCTCGTGCATTTTACAGTATGTGTTTACTGTATTTACAGGGCAGTTTCATTATCTGCTCTGTACTGTTGCACATGTGCACTTGTAAAAAGCCGGTTGGAAATCAGGGAACAGGTTTACATGGCCGAGAAATCGGGTTACTCCAGGAGAAATCCAACAAGCATACACCGATTTCTCTTAATCCCTTACACCGATTTCCGAAATTGGAGTTCCGGTTCACATGGCAGTCTAGAAATCGGGGAACCGCTGTCTGAGGCGAGTGTTTGTGACATCTCACAGGCGGTTTTCACTTAAAACTGAGCTTTCCCACTTGACAGAAAATACCAAGATACATATTGTGTATCGCCATTCGGCCAAAAAATGCCGAGATATGATTTTTGGGCTATATCGCCCAGCCCTAAAACATGATGATAAATACCAGGCCAGTAAACACAGTGGAGTTCACTTGGTTGGACGGTTGGATGGTTGGAAATTAGCCTCCAACCAAACACTGGTGAACTGACTGAGGCTGTGTGTGGCTCATTTACTGGCATGTCAATGGATAATCAGCCATGGTCAGGATCCCTTTTATCTGGTTTTCAAATCAGTTGGAGCAGGCGGAAGTGATGGTGAAGTTGGGAATCTATAAACATCCGTGTGCTCAGTAGCCAGTTTGACCACAGTGAAGAGATGGAAGCTCAGAGTAAAGCAGGAAATAAATGAATCAACCACACATGCAAGCTGGAAATGATCCAGCCTCATGTTGAAGGAAGTTGTTTACTGGATTCAAAGTGAGTGAGACATGCTGTTGTTCATGGTGGAAAAATATGTTTGAATATCAATCTGTCTTCAGACACCAAACATATTATTGCTGATGCTGATTGTTTTCTGCATGAACTGACTTCCCGCCTTTACTTTCTGAGGATCAAATAAATCAAACATTTTAACCAACACATGAATCTTATAATATGGTAACACAGCCTCTATAAATTATAAGGACAGATAAAATCCTGGCAGAGTCAGTGAGTAAAAACAGGCCCACCTGCTGTTTTTTGCAGTTGGTGTCAGTGGAGACCCCAGTGAAGGGCCATTCTGGATTCCCTGCATGTTGGCCGGATCTGAGCCTTCTCAGCCCACCAAGCCTCACCAAGCTGTGATATTTACACACTGAACAGAGACGGCCGGCAGTCAGAGTGCTGATCGGACCTCTAACTGGACTGTCTCGTCTGTAGTGACGCACTCGTCTGAGAGAAATCCTCTCTTCTGTCTGTGACAGTGGACGACTGGAAAATTCAGACAGACCGCCCAGCCCTCGTGCCAGCAGACATTCAAGATTCAATACTTTATTGCCACTTCAACTTGACATGTGCTTGAATTTGCTGTAGTGCACTGATAATACAGCTCTATATAAGAGAGCAGTAGACAACACAATAAAACATACCAGTAAACAAAAAAAAGGAAAAAAATAATAGCTACAAGATAAATGTCACAATAAAGTTAATAAAACCTTCAGTCTAGAAGTCGACGATACACTGACGAAGTGCAGAGTGCACATGAAAACACACTGACATTCTAATAGTGTGGCGAATCCTTCAGTATGCAGATGATCGTTGTAGGTGCTGTGATTCCATCGGGTGCAGCTGGGTGGGAAGAGTCCTTTGAAATTTTAAGTGGCTGTGCTGGATTTGGTATCCAGTTTGCCCAGTTTTGAAGTGGACGTCAGTGGTAAACCACCTAATTATAGTATAATAATAATTCTTATTATAATAATGATGATAATAACAATAATAATAAAAAGAATTACAGTATAATAGAGCTAACCTGTCAGCCAGTTTAGAAACCACATGATATCAAGTCCCACAGGAAACACAGTCACATGAACTGTATTTTAACCATCATGTTCTGAACTAATATGTTTTACTGACTGTTAGGATTGAAATCCAAAGTGGATAAGGTGTGGTGCATTTTACATATTTTTCCACACAAAATTCATTCTTTCTTGTAGTCAGCCATATGCTTTGTGTTTTTCTTCTTCATGGTCTTTTGGTGACGGATCCACCGGCCTCGCTGTTTTGTCCAAGCAGGGCCAAGGAGGAGGATCAGTAACGCTCTTGTTATCGTGAATGCAGCGTGGCTTCAGAGTGACATTTCTAGTATGGTGACAACGCTGCTTGAACCCCAGATCAGCCTCTGCACCTCAGTGGGATGTTTTAGCAGATCATTGTGTGTATTCACGTACTCACCGGTGAATACGTCTGTGTTTGGGATTTCAGGCTTGTCACATGTAGGCAGACATCATGTTGCATTTACAATAACCTGGATAAGCTCCTTTCCTCATTGCGAAAACATGACATATTTTCTGCAAATGAAAAGAATCTGCTTTCTTTTATTTTGATTCAAACCAACTGGATCTTAAGAGTTACCATTTCAATTCCATGCAATTTTGATAATTTCTTAATACTGAAGAATAACTTCTCTTTATTAAAAAAAACCCCCAGCTGCACCCATGTTTGCAGTTACAGCGGGGAAAGAAACCTACATCAGACAGTTGGACTCTCCAGAAATTAAATATACCCTTCCATGTTAATGCTAGTGTAAAACTGTATTTTGGTTTGCAGACAAGGTTTAAAATAAATCCTCAGCACACAACAGGACCGCAGCACAGACTGCACAGACAAACAGCAGAGAGGCAGTCAGTGGCTCCACACAGTGCAGCCAGCAGCTCTCATCCTGACTGCTGGTGTTAGCGGTGTTTGTCAGTGGTGTTGCCATGCTAATGAGCAGAATGTCTTGTTTATTCCTGCACACAGTGATGTTGGTGACTGGGATAGAAAGATACCTGTAAGCAGCTTATCCTGAATAAGACCATAACGAGGATCTGAGTGCTTACTCACAACATGAAAACACTCGCTGAGGCCCCAAACTGCAAGTGTCCATTCGTCATAGAGTCGTGTGGTGTGTTTGCTCTGGACGTGTACCTGCCAACGGGAGGAGGAGTGTGAGGAAGCCAGCGAGCCGACTCTCTCTCTCTCTCTCTCTCTCTCTCTCTCTCTCTCAGAGCTCAGTGGAGGTGTGAGACCGAGTCTCCCCTCTCCTCTGATAACCTATTTCTGGAGGACAGTGTCCTCGCCGTTTCTCATCCTCTCCCAGCCCTGTCACACTCTGCTGCCTCTCTGCATTAGCTCTGCCTGCTTCTCTCTGAGGGTCGGGCTGATGCACGGATCCACATCAGATCTGTTTTCAGTGGAGCCTCTCAGTCTCATCAGTCCAAACGCTGTCTTAGAGCCTTTTCCACCCTGCTGAGAATAACATTCTGAGGAAGAATCACCGGGTTTGTGAAAGATTTTGGGACATGGAAATGAAATTGATTTATTATTAGTACTGAAATGAGTGGATTAATTGATTGATTGATTCGATGAACAACAGAATGAACTGATGAGTGGTTTTAATCATTTAGACTTAGAGTAAGATGCTACAATCGTCTTCCTTTCCTCCGTTCATATTATTATAAAATTAATACTTTAGGTTTTTTTTTGGCTGTCGATCAGATTAAAGAAGCAATTTGAAAACATCACTTTGGGTCTGCTAACTAATATGGGCTAACTAATCAGTTCTTTTTGGCATTTTGTTAGACAAAATAATTAATCAACTGATCTAAATAATCAACAGTGAAATAGCCTGCAATTGTTAGGTGCAGCCTTATTGTCAAGAATAAAATTTTGGGGAAAAACACTGAATATATGAAAAATTTTAAAGGCGATTCTGATGCAAAATATTTTCAGCTTTGGTCCACAAAGGATAAGCACATGTGAAAAATATTAAATAATGATAAAAATAATTTCAACAAGGAAATAAAATCAATTTGTGTTTTAAGAATGGAATCTTAATTCATTATTTTAGTTCAAAAATAATATTTTTAATCAGTCAAAGGCAACAGATTCCACATATTTATGCATAGGGGCTTGTATAGAACATAGGTTCTACATAGACTAGACCAGACTGCAGTTGTCGATCATTATCATCATATTTAATCACTTCAACTGATGATGAGTGACAAAAATGTGAAGATGAGAGAATAATCTTTTATTTAATGCCCCATTTATTGGTTAAAAATAACTATAAACATGAGCAAATTCTTAAAACTTGGATTTTTGTTTGGTAGGTTTGGTTTTATATGGCGTTTCTCTCTGCAGTAATTAATTGAGTCTTGTCTCGGCCTCCAGACTCTGCTCTGAAAGTCATGGCCTGTTTGGTCTTGGACTCTGACCTACTTAGCCTCGGACTGAGCTGATCAATTAGTCAGATTGGAGGCGAGTGCGGCGGTGAAGCTGGGCTGTCAGGGCGTTTTCGGAAGATCCCCGCGGTGATGAAACGGCCCGCACGGCTCACTTTGTATTCACGTCGTCGCTGGTCATAAAAGAGGCCTTCGATGTCCTTCCTCCTGTAGCTGCAGCGCTGAATAACAGGCTGTCAGGAAAGGAAATTAACACCGAGCAGCCACGCCGGCAGGGAGCTGATTATCATCTGGACTCCTGCTGTTTTCTAAAAAATCCAGTTGGATGGTGAAAAAGCAAAATGGGCCAGTGAATTTTGAGAGATACTGAGGCAAGTGGATGAAAAGGAAACAGAGGAATCACGTCAGGAATCCAGCAGCTTGTGGAGACTCCTGTCCTAATGTGATTACTCTGTGTTTTGAGAGTAACCTCTCAATCCCTGAATCGGCTGGGAAAATCCGTAAAGTTGATGAGTAAAGCTCTCTACCTCAGCAGCGTAAATCCTCTCACTCACAAAGTGGTGAGAGCAGTGATCCATGTTTTCTTTTATTTACCCTAGTTCTATCTTTGTTTCTTTGTCTTTATTCTTTTCTGTTTGTTTTTTCCTTGTTTGTTTTTGCTTTTTATGGTGATTGATTTTTGCGTTATTCCTGTCTTTTGATTGAACAATGGAACAGTAAACCACTTACTGATATTTATCACAAAAAACAAACGAACTGGTGTAGAGTGCAGCAGTAGCAGACTGGTTGTACTGGTCAGCTCCCAGTGTGGGATCGTGTTTAAACGTTGGGTATAACAGTTCATTCACTGCATCAACTGCATCAATATTTAAAAAAAAAATCAATATTTTTTTTAGAATAAATGATGTCTAAGTAAATTTGTTGTCTTACATTATTGCATTTCTTTAATGGACGTACAGTTTTGGCTACAAGTACAGAATGGAATTGTTGACTCAAATGAAATTGAATCTGTTCCCAAAAAAAAAAAAAAGAATTAATCACCAACTAGTGAATCATGAATGTAATTTCTCGGAGTTGATGGTGATGGTGTAGCCCAGCTCGGACTCCACTTTCTGGTTTACCTGGTTCCTCCAGTCAACTACTGTTTGGCCGGCCCACCCAAGATGATTGACAGCCCTCTGAATAGGAGTTGTGAAATTTCTGAAATAGTCAGAGTGGGAAGCTTTACAAGGGAATTAGTAATATATGAGAACAAAAGAGAACTTGTAGGTTTATTTCTACAGACTGTATTTACCGTGTCATGGGCAACATAAACGTTTTACGAACCTTTTTTAATAGAAATCAGAAGTGGACACTAGTCAGGAGATTTAATTGAATGAGCTGACAGTGGTTTACAGTCATTAGACCAAAATGTAAGAAACTCTCCAAGGTATTGGCAGACTGTCAGTATCAATTTGTTCGTGTTGTTTACTGTCGAATTTGGCTGTCTTTGAAACTAACACTTGTGTGACCTTTTACAAATGTGTCGCTTAACACAACAGTAAACTAGCAGCAGACCAAAGCTAACATGGTCTTCTGTTTTGATAGTGTTGACTCCCTGGGAAGTGTGAATACACTAGGCAAATTACTTGGCAAACCATCCATGAGATTTAGAGAGATGATGTGTACAAGTCAAATGTTTGGCTTGAGGGAGGTGCTAGAAGAAAGGTCGTAGTGTCACCGCAGTCACGAGGAATCGTCGTTTGGGAATTATGAAAGCACTCATCGCCAAATATCATGCCGATGTTTCTTGGTATCTTTTATGAATTCATTTTGGACAAAAAACACAACCGTTACATTTTATTCAGCATTCCATATGTGCATATCTGCATGTTTCTTGGATATCTTATTTTAGGTCCAAACTCTTTGACAATGCAAATGCTAGTGAACCCAGTAAACCACAAGACAGCAACTCGGTGGAGCGAAACTCTGCCCGGTTTTATTACAGTTAACAGGGATCAAGTATTTAGGACAGAGCATCGTATGGGAGTGAAACTTTCCCTTGGCTGGACAAAGCCTTGCCCATTTTATGACGCAAGTCCCACAAGCCAGGAAACAGAAGTCATTATTCTTCCTCTCCTTTCTGAGAAGACTGACGCACCCCGAAACAGTCGGAAAGAATCCAAATCTACAAGTTCCACTGAGGGAGGACAGCGACAGGACGTATCCGGGAAGTACTGGGAATACTGGACTACTTCCACTTCAGCCTGCCGCTTACTTCAAGTACCGAATGTGAGTTTTAGAATAACCAAGACTCAAAGTGAAAGTAACTGTCGGGAAACTTTCCAGAGTGAAAGAGTATTACCACAGTCAGCTGTCTCACTTCCCAATTTAGGGAGCTGCCAGATTGTTTTTAGTTTCCCTCAGAGAAATGGCCTGCCAGTCAGAGGAGGATCTCTGCTGCCCTGTCTGCTATGACATCTTCAAAGATCCTGTTGTCCTGTCATGCAGCCACAGCTTCTGTAAAGCCTGTCTGGACAGCAGGTGGACAGGGAGAATAATACGTATGTGTCCACTTTGTCTGAGAAAGTCTTCAACAGGTGATCCACCTCGTAGTGTGGAGTTGAAGAACCTGTGTGAGGCCCTTTTACTGCAGAGACATCAGACAGCTTCAGCAGAGCTGGAGCCTCTCTGCAGTCTGCACTCGGAGAAACTGAAGCTCTTCTGTCTGGACCATCAGCAGCCGGTGTGTGTGGTCTGTCTGCATTCAGAGACACACACCGACCACAAGTTCAGACCCATCGATGAAGCTGCACGAAATCACAAGGAGGAACTTCAGAAATCACTGAAGCCTGTGAAGGAGAAACTGAAGCGCTTTTATGAAGTTAAAAACAACTTTGATCAAACAGCAGAGCACATTCAGCTCCAAGCTCAAAAAACAGAGAAACAGATTAAGGAGGAGTTTAAGAAGCTTCACCAGTTTCTCCAAAAGGAAGAGGAGGCCAGGATCGCTGCACTGAGGGAGGAAAAGGAGCAGAAGAGTCAGATGATGAAGAAGAAGATGGAGGCTCTGAGCAAACAGATAGCAGCCCTTTCAGACACAATCAGAGCTGCAGAGAAGGAACTAAGAGCCAAAGACGGCATATTCATGCACAACTACAAGGCTACAGTGGAAAGAGTCCAGCGCCCGCTGCTGGAGGATCCACAGCTGCCATCAGGAGCTCTGATAGACCAGGCCAAACACCTGGGCAACCTGAGCTTCACAGTCTGGGACAAGATGAAGGAGATGGTCTCCTACACTCCTGTGGTTCTGGACCCAAACACGGCCTATGAGAAACTGGTCATGTCTGAAGATCTGAGCACAGTGAGGTGGGGGGAGAGGCAGGAGCTTCCTGAGAACCCAGAGAGGTTCAGATGCTGCTCCTCTGTCCTGGGCTCTGAGGGGTTCCACTCAGGGACGCAAAGCTGGGACGTTCAGGTTGGAGACAATACACACTGGGAAGTCGGTGTGATAGCAGAATCGGTCCGCAGGAACAAAGTTGTGAAGGAAGGATTATGGGTAATAGAGTTTTATTTCAGTGAATACATGGCGTACACACTCCCAGAGGGATCCATTGATCTGCCACTGAAGAAGAAGGTGCAGAGGATCAGAGTGCGTCTGGACTGGAACAGAGGAACACTGTCGTTCTCTGATCCTGATTCTAACACACGCATACACACCTTCACACACACTTTCACTGACAGGCTATTTCCATACATCAACACCTGGAACACACTTCCTCTGAGGATTTTACCAAGGGAGGTGGCAGTGGAACAGCACAGTTAGATGATGGTGATGATGATGATGATGGTTAGCTTATTTACAAAGCTAGACTTTCATTTCTTGAAGGGTAATACTGAATTTAAGGATTCATTTCATGTTCTTATTTCTATATATTTTTTATGTTACATCTTTTACATTTTACATGAAAATCTCTGAAGGCCGTTTGGTGGTGAAATGTCATGAAATAAATAAATGCTTCCTGTAAGACTCAGTATGCAGGATTCTTCTATGATTCAACTACTTCTATGCCATTATTTCTCTGACACACCTGATGTTTTCCACGGAGGTGCCAGTGCTTTTTCTTTTCATAAATTCTCATGTTACATCTTAAAAATTCTATAAATGAATCAACAAACATTGTTCAAATGGCAATGCATTTTTCATTTTGCTCATTTTTATGTTTAAATTCAGTAAATATATACTGAAAATTCCTGTTAACAGATTTTAGCTCGGTTAACTTGTACTCTTACCCAGCATTAAAGATAGTATATACATATTGGCCTCAGCTATGATGTAAGTTACAGATTATGTATGTTAATATTGTAATTTGTAACCTACTATTTTCAACTATGTTTGGATGACTTTGCCTCTGAAACCAATAAAGAATGAAGTCATGGGGAAATTGGTTCAGATTTACTCATTTCTGCTGAGCATGTTCTAAAAGAGCATGCCTGTGTTTGAAACAGGGTGCTTCTCATATTTAACATACCACTGTGACGTTAAATGAGTCTGTAGTGTGTTTCCTCTGAAGACAAGAAGACCAGACATGAATCAGTTGTTAGGGGCCCAAGTGCCGCAGGTGCCGGGTTTGTTTCTGTTTGGGTCGTCCCTCTTTTCCTGCCCTGAAACAGTCTGTACCTCAGAATGTAGAGCAGCCAAATTTGTTGGATAGGTTTCAAACCCCCTGCCACAATGGCAACAAAAATCACACTGATCTGCCAGATGGTGGTCTTGTGAAAAAGCAACTTTCATATTAGCAGCATCTCCTGAACTGTTAAAATGTATTTTTCTCAGATCGCTTCACTGAAGATGAATCCTCTGCACACGCAGGTTTGCATATCAATCAGGAAGTGAGGCTTGACTCCTAAATGGTTGATGCTGAAGAAATTAAACTTCAGATGCAAATTTGGGATGGATCCCAAGCTGTGAGAGACACAGCTGTTCACAGTCAGCTGTAGGTCAGTGATGTTCATTATTTTGTGTTTGATTAGGCTGGCCGTCTCATCTTCTGTGATCATATGTTGTTTTTATTTTTCACAGTTCAGAGCCACAGAAAGAAAGCTAGCAGGGGAAGGCTTAGAAGCTGGCTTGTCACTCACTGACTTACTGACTTTTTTCCGAACAAACCTGCTGCAGCCTCCTAGTGGTGACAGCCAAATATTGCTAGGGGTGGCTCCGGCAAGCACAGCCCTGACTGCTGTAGTCTAATTCTATAACACCCAGTTAAATTTTTTCCTAAATGTTTGAGACCTTTTATAATGATGAATAATTTTGATTTTAATATTTAGCAAAACATCATCAAAGTCACAGTTTCCCAGCCCTGTGTGGAGGTTTCCCAGTCAGAAGTTGTATCCTGGTTGTGAAGCTGTTTTCTCCACATGCTGGTCATGTTCATGTCTCAGTATGTGGATCACATTGTGGCAGACTGAGGCCGCCTCCCACTCTCTTATCGGCTGTGATGTGCTCTATAAGAACGATGCTGAGGGCTGCGGGAGGAGCGAGGCTCCCTGTGGGGATTTGGCGCCTCGCCCACTTCGATTCTCAGCCCGTTAATAGAGTTTGACCTGGATCTAATTGGAGTTGCTGGGAAATGATTAACCCTTGAGATCGGGAAGGAAGCCAGCTGAGATAAAGACTACACGGAGGCTGTTTGACTCACCGGCATCTCAGACTTCTCCCTTATTCTGATTGTTTGGTTTTGCGTATTTGGAATTCAAATAATGCAGCTTCCAGGAGTTTGACCTGGCAGGAAAATGCCTGGTGAATCTGTCCACTACAGCGTTTTTACTGAGGCTCTTCTGGTCGCTCAGGTCAGGCAAATTCAACCTACTTTTTAAGTTTGTATTTAGTTTTTGGAGTATTTTATGGATTGTTACAGATTCTTAATGACAGGTAAAACTATTTCCTGGTGCTGTTTTTCTGATTCTGCTTGTTTAGTTTCCCATTAGCTTTGTTCAGTCAGAAACAGGCTGCACTGGACAGCTGTGGTGTTTGTTTGGGTTGTTAAAGGGGCAGTAAGTCCGGTCTTCACTGCCCCGGAGCACAAACACACATCAGATATCTGCAGGGCTCCAGAGACTCTGATCACTATCAGCAACTCAGTGATGGCTCTTTCAGCCGCTGAGATTTCTGGTTTTCACCAATCACTTTCCTGCCCGTACTTTTAGATGC
>OMKZ01039461.1:2775-27825 GCA_900302535.1 Neoniphon sammara | reverse complement strand
CCAAAAGCACTGTCTGACCACGCACCTTTTTCCTATTAACCTTTTTTTGTTTTGTTTTTTTCTAAGTACGATACACAGAGGCACGGATGGTGCTGTCTTTATATTCACATAATGGAGAGACATCGGAGATGCAAATAAGAGACTCCGCAAGTCTTAAAATGAGTTAACTGACTTTGTGTGGTTACCTGTAAATGAATTCAGGTAGACCAAAAAAAATTAAACCTAGGTACTTGCCATATACCAATTTATTCCTATGGTAATATAATACCTCTCTTCCTTCACTCATTCTACAGTGCATTTGGGTTGTTTATTATGTTAATAAGACTGGACTGCATTCCTCCTCCTCCTCACCCATTCCCTCTCCTTATATGGTACAAATCAGTATTACTGAACAAAGCATTCCATTTAGCCTTTTTTTTTATATGATTCACTACATGCTGCTGTAATTTCAGTATCCAAGGATTACATGGTACACTACATTATGTTTCTGACTATGTACAGTAGATTCTGGCACAATAAATGTCTGTTCTGTTTTTATTTGTACTTAGTTGATGAGATGCCTGTGTCCTGTCTTGTACATTATCTCACCAGATTTGGAAGTCTGCCCTTGAAGCACCATTTTGCCGCTCATGCTGGTGTGATGATGCTGGTTGCCTTGGTTTTGTGGAATTAGGCCAAAGTCATGGGAGGGTTTTTGAGAGAAGCGTGAGTCAGGAAAGGAGTGTTTAGTTTTTTTTTTCCCGAGTTTGTTTTGAATATGTGTTGCTCATTGTGTATGTGCAGAATGCCGATACACAGTGAACACTCAGCAGTGTTATGTGAAAATAACAGGACAGCTTAATCTGTTAGGACCAGTGACTGTGAGCCACAGTCACATTTATCAGGGTGTCAGTGCAGAATGTCTAATTCAAAGGAATGTAATGGCACACATCAAGGAAATATTTCAGTATTTATCTTGTTTATTTTTGGGTTCGGAGCCCTGGATAAGGCAGCAGAGAGGCCGGTCAGTCGGTCATCAGTCAGCCAGCGTTTGAACCCGTTACAGAAAGCATCCACCTTGCTGATGTGCCCTTGAGCCAAACAGTGAATCCCCACCAGCTCCAGCTCCTTTGCCCCTGAGGCTTCTGGCTGCTGGTATGAGGGACACATTTGTTGTTTTGGGGATCAAATCTGTGACCCTTCTGCTACAGGGCAGTCTCTTTAAATACTTTTCAACAGGGAGACACTTGTACAGTTGGATCAAACAAGGAAATTTACTTCAAATAAGCTGGCTACAATAGCTGACTTCCACAGAATCTTGGTTTGCCCTGTAAAATGTGTAATATACTGTAAATACTGCCCACTTTCTTCCATATGGCTATTGAAAGGGACAGCGCCCCCAAACTTCAGCAAGGGGAAAAGACTCCAAACCCTGTGTCTTGTACAGTCAAGTGTTTGGCCGATGTGTACACTGTCCAGCACAGCTGTGGTAAATGTGTTTATTAACCAGTTAATATTGAACTCCAGGTCGCCTACATTTCAAATGGCATTACAATTACACTGTATTACCCAACCACAGGGCTGCAGTTCACTGCCCCAAGGTCTCTGATAAATGATGGAGGAATTATTTTTGTAACACATGCAGTTTGGTTTCAAAATGAGATACCCAGTTTCAAAAAGAGTGATTAATAACACTAAAAGATATTGCGATACTTTTGAGGATAGTACATAACTGAGTTCTGCTGAAACCAAGCTTTTACAGCCTGGATATTTCAGAGGTAATGATTAGTGGGGCTTGATGATTTTGTGAAATGTCTGCCATATACTAAAGAACGAGGCATCCACAGCTGCTGGTACTTCAAACCAAAACCCACCAGCCACTTTCCATTGTTTTAATTGCAAAGTACAACAATAGAGGACTTGAAATGAGTTGGCAATGCACCAAAGTGGAAGGTAGAACACATTTACCCACCACAGCCAAAATCAAACAGCATTTTACTCCCCTCTCTACTAGCCACTTTGGCTGGTAACCAGACTATCAGCTGTGGATTTCTTCCCTTTTAAATACAAGGTCAGTGTTGAAATCCAGCAGCTTCTATCCTGTTGCCATTGGATACAACTTTGCTGCTGCTGCTGGTATCAATATTAACACAAAACAAACGTTCATGAAAAGATGATGTCATGTTCAGATTCTGGTTACCTGACCCTTTTGAAAATAGTAATGCCCATTTGCAGTAGTCACCATACAATGGATCATTGACTCTGTTTTACCAGTTAAGTCCAGCTGTCCCTCTACTCTGTTCAAGAACTGCATACAGCATGTGCAAGTAAAATCTTATATTTAATGACAATTTACAACAAACCTGATGGTAAAAGATCACAGGCAGAGTACAAAAACAAAAACAATGATTATTACAATTTGCTTCTATAAAAAATACACATTCATACAGTGTGAGGAACACCTTTTGAGTTCTTACCACATGCACACACACAATATTTACAATATATTTTAGAGCCATGTGCAAGTAAGACCAGACCATGCTTCCCATGGAGTTTACATCCAAGTCACCTTGAACAAACCAACCAAAAGAAGAAAAGAAAAAACCCTGAATTTCATACAAAGTCCTTTTGAATGAAGCTATAAAAATACTTCAGAATCTTCCGTTTTGTTCCTGTTGGTGGTGTTTGGAGGGTCGTTGAGGTCTTGGCAGTTACAGGCAGTGTTAAGTGACGTGACAAGCTGTGGGTCTACTGCGCCAGGAGCCTTCGCCTCGTCGTCTGCTGCACCAACTTGTGGTAGTCGTCCAGTTTGTCTCGCACTTTGTTGTAGATCTGGAGGAGGAAATGTTCAGTTAACAGAGCAAGACGCTAACTGCCAGGGCCAGGGGTCAATGACCTGTGGTGGTCAATGTCTGCTGAGACTTAAGAATTAAGCTTAACAGCATATATATCAGAATTACAGTATACATGACAGTAGAACACCTTGAGAAACAAATGTTTGAGACCTGTGAAACAGAATTTAAGACTTGATATTTCAAATTATGCAAATCTTGAATTAAACAAGTATTTCAATATTTCTCCAATACCTGTGGGCACTGCACAAGTACTCCTTATTCATCAGAATTCACCAAAAATTTGTTTCACTTGGTGCATTTCATTGCACTCAGTTTAACGTAACCTCACCAGCTCATATCCTGATTAAGGGAACAAGAATAGGACAGTATAGGCAAATATTAAGTAGGATAAATGAGGCATGTGTACAACAAATTTATTTTTCCTGCTGGTTTTTGCGATCAGCAATGCCATAGTAATCTTCAGAATACTGTATTTATTCAGAAATGTGACACAGAGGTGCACATCAATTCCTGCTTTCTGTTAAGACTAACCAGGATGTGAGCCATCATCGAGATTACCGAGTGCATATAAACCTGGTCTATCATGGACTAAAGGCTCACAGCGGCCTTCATCCTCTCCAGGATTTAATGTTACTACACACCTCTCAAGATTGGATTAGGTAAAATGATGAGCGAGTCAAAAACAGGTGAAAGTCGCTGGATGTTTCCTAGCGTTGTACTTCATCAGTTTGATCTGACAGCTGCTCATCCCGATCCCTCCCTCTCACTGCAGTCTTCAAACGGGGGGTACGATCTTGTTTGAATAACTTGTTAAAGAGCTGAGTGGGACAGAAGTCAGGAGGTAGTGGAGGAAGCGTTGACTTACACTTGCGTTGGTCTGCGTCTCGTTCAGCGCCTGCAGAAGCTGGTCGATGGCGGTGTACGGCAGCCAAACTAACGGCGCCGTGGCTGACAGGGGCCTCTGCCAAACACAAGAAACAAACCAAAGTAATAAGTGAGAGTTTGTTCAAGGCGGCAATGAAATTACTTTCCCCCCACATTATTGGCCAGTTCTCCATATTATATGTCAACTGATGTGTTATGACAAGTTGTTTAACTTTGTTTTATTTTATATCAAAATCATACTACTTTTAGGGGGAACTGGAGCATTTTAGTGGTCATGTGACATACCGATAGGTGACAGAAATTCAACACAAGATCCTGGCATTTTTTTGAACAATCCCATCCCCCAATTTACCGTCATGTAAAACCTTCAAATAGTGGAAAAAACATGTTTATACCACTGTAACAGCAACTGAAACTCAATTATCCACCTTTTTATTTGCAGCACAGAGGACAGAATGCAAACTACAACCTGACGTATGTTCATAAGATTTCATATCATACATCATAGTTAATAGTATGAAATCAAAGGCAGTGTCTTTTGAAGGAAGAAAAACGAAGAAAAGCATCTTCATTTTTTCCCCTTTTTTACGAAGTATTTGCAGATGATTAATGTTTTTTTCAGTAGAAAATGTGTCTGAGTCCTGGATGAGTCCGTCGTACCTCTATTCCAAAGTACTGGTGTCCCTTCCCCAGCAGAGCGTCCACATATTCCAGCACTAGCTCGGCTGCCGCCTCCAGCAGGTCGTAGTTCAAGTAGAGCCGCAGCAGAGACGCTGCGTCCACCGCCTGCACAGGAACACAACGCCGCGTCACGTCACAGCTCTGTAGAAAACCTTCATGTCTAGTATAACCTTTTCCTACATTCTCTCACCTTGTAGGCATTGACGAGCCAATCAGGCAGGGGGACGCCGTGCGACAGCAGCTTGCTGATGACGCAGCGGTAGTGTTGGGCGTTGGCGGAGGGATACCTCTCCAGGTAGGAGGCCAGCAGGCGCCAGGCCTCGTCTGTGGCACTGGACAGAGGCAAAGGACAAACACATGGTCACAGAGCAGAGAGTGGAACTCAGAAAAATTAAATGATCAAAATATAGTTGATAAACGATGAATCAAGAGTGATAAAAGTGTAACTGATTTGATAAATTAATTCCTGAATGAATTTGGTGAAATTCTGTTTTAATTAAAACAGAAGTGATTTGACAAAAACACACTTGATTTGATGTAAGTGTGTTTTCATCAAATCACTTCTCTCTTTAGTGTATTAATGTGAAGGGTGAAACTCACAAAAATTAAACGGTACAACTATAGTTGATATATGATGAAAAAGAGTGATAAAAGTGTAATGGATAATTCATTCCTAATTCAGTGTTTAAATAAAAACAGTTAAGATTTGATCAAAACACATCACTCTTTTTTTTCCATTACTTATCAACTTCATTTTTCTCATTTAATTTTCTGAGTTCCACTCTTCCTATCCGATCTCGTCTGTGTTTGAACAGGAACAGTAACAAATGCTGCCCCCTGTTTGGGATGAATAGGACTTGTAGAATTATGTTTATAACAGGAGAGGACACTGAAATTTTGGCACTGCTGTGATGTGGTCCCACACACAGGGCCTTCCACCTAGAGCCAGAGCTTCATTAGACATATTTCATTATAATTAGTAGTAACACTGTCATTATTATACAATTCAAATTTTAACATTACTACCACTAACACGAAAATAATGCTTCTACTACTGTATTTCCTCTACTATTACAAATAGTAATTATGCAACGTCCATTCCTTAGTGTATCAAACTACTCTTTTGAATATTGACAAAATTTTGAATTCTGTTCAAAAACCCCAGAAATCACTGAACCCAGGTTTAGACAAATACAAGGACAAACTACATAAAAGTGTCATCTCTGGTTGGTTTAGGACAAATCATCCTGAACAGTGTGAGCCAACCTTGACTCTTTGGTGTTGACGACGGTTGACAGCTGGTTGGCGGCCAGCCAGTTCCAGGCTTCGTTCTGCGTCTCCTCTCCGCCGTACTGAAGCTTGATGCATCTGTGCAAACAGCAAACAACCAGAAATATCGACTCACGTGGACCTCTGAGGTGAGGTGCAGGTGTTTACAGCTGAAGTCAACCGAACATTAGTCATGAGAGCGGCACACTAGATAAAACCCTGTGACACACTGTACCTGCTCTCTACCACAACTGCTTTACTACTAGGCCGGGTTTCTGTGTACAAGGAATCTGCAGGTTTCACAAAGCCAAATTTAAGATTTTTTCAAGACCTTTTCAAGACCTTTTTTTTAACAGGGTTCCCATACTGAAGTGCCGTGATAACATAACACAATAACACCAAAACCTCTGCTGGTCCCATTCATATCTTTTGGTGAAACTCAACTCATTATTTCCTTTTCCTTGTGTTCCTACTCCACCTTAATTAAATACCACCAAATGTAAAGAACCTGTCAGTAATTTGAGTTCTATAGTTGTATCAAATTTAAAAATGAAGAAATAAGACCTCTGATTACCGTATTCAAGATATGTCACTATTTTTCAAGGACTCAGAATTAGATTAGAATTTTTCCATAAGAACCCATGGACACACATCAGTTTAACATCACACTGACTCCCTCCAATCTGTGCCAAATGCTTTAGTGTGTCAGAACTATGCTGGCAAGACAACTAGTGTTGTGCTATATGGACATAATATTACAGTATTCATAAAAAATATATTGATATAGAATATCTGCTAAAATATTAAAATTCACATCAAAATGACGTTTATTGTATTGAACTGCATAATATGAAGTCAAAAAGAAATTAAGAATTTTGTCCAATTTTTTTTTTCTTGTCAGATCTCATGTTGTGAGAGATTCTGACTAGTACTTCACTCTCCAAACATAAGCTCATTTTTCTAAGCATTAGGCTACTAGAAAGAAGCATCCTGAAGTGCAGGATGTAATGTTACTTACTTGAAGGCCAGGCCCTCAAAGACCGACGTCAGAGGGAGTGTGAAGGTTTGGCAGAGGGAGAGGGCGCAGTCAAACAGCCCTGTTTGGACCAACAGGGCCACCATCTCCACTGCTGAGGCACTGCCTGCAAGGGCACAGACACACAAACTGCAGAGTTAACTGTTGGTGTGTGTGTGTGTGTGTGTGTGTGTGTGTGTGTGTGTTGCAGGTGTGGGTAGAGGCATACTGTATTTTTTGTGCTCTGAAGTTAAAGATTCATATGAACTATTTCTGAATTAACAGTGTGATGTGTTCGGCACTGTGAATGTATTTTAGATTTTGGACTATGTGCCTGTGATTTGGTTGCATGGTTAACCACAGGTAATCACCAACAGACATTTTTCACAGGAGCCATTTTGACAAGAAATAGCAGGTAAACACAGGTGTTACTAATGACATTAATGAAGGCTCTGTTCGATTTAAGAGTAGCAGAGTCTTTCCAGTGAGCCAGCATGAACAATAGCAGGACCCTGGAACCTTCATTAATGTCATTAGTATCACCTGTGTTTACCTGCTATTTCCTGTCAATATGGCTACTGTGAAAAAGGTCTACTGCTTATCAAGTCTGCATGAGTAATGATGCACTACTTTGTTTTTACTTGCATAAACCACTGAATAAAAACAGATCAGTCAACTGAATAAGTCTGAGAGTGCAGTAAACAGTTATACCTGGTTAGATGCTAAATAATTCTACTTTTAAAATTAATTATTTTTTAAAATATCCTAGTTTGTTTCATCTTTATCACTACACATGCTAATGAAGTCCTATAAGTCTTTAATATAATCTTACAATAATTGTTTATGTCTGCATTCCATTATCTGTTAATTAGATCATGTCAGTGTCAAAGGTCTTGTTGGCTCCCCAACGACATCAACCTGGGAATAATTTAATAGGAAACTAATTTTTGTCATTATTTAATGAGACAAAAAAAAAGTCCCCAGACAAATTTATGAGAGTTTCACTGACTTTTCCGGTCCTGGGATATGTAATTTTCCAATTCCAGAATCTTTCCTGGGTAGAAAGTCTGTCATTGTCAGCTGTCAACATTTCATAATGCCCTGACTGTGAATCAAAAGCATGCTAAAGCTGAGGAGCCAGTATTGACTCGTCCTCTTGGCGGAGCAGATGGAGGCGCAGGTAGCGGTGTTACCTGCGATGGCAGCGGACGGTGGGTGGTGTTGTGCCAGGGTGAGGCGGCTGCGGGCCAGGATGTACTCCTTCTCCAGGTCCTTGAGCTCCAGGATGTCAACCTGACGTTTCACTGCAGGGGGAAACACCCAACACAAACACTCTGAGTGCTCCCTCTGTGTCCACAGACACACAGCTCTGTGGAGCCATTTAGACAAGTGCTATACAAACAGAGGAGGGACTATTTAGTGAAATCAGCTGTAATGTTAGGCTGGAATCAAAACCTGTGTTATTATTATGAAACATGAGGTCCCTTGTGGTTTTGGCACACTTGCTGTTTGTCATATCAGTGCACTATTTTAACAAGATACATGTACGTCGTTCCCACTCTGGTTGCTTGATAAAGTTCACCTTTCATCCATGTAGACAGATATCTTTGAAAAGAAACATTTCACTGAGTCATTTCAGACTAAACCTGACCAGGCTTTCGGCTCTGGATCGACCTGCCTGAGCAGCAGAACATCTGTCATCTTCTGAATCATTTCAGAAAACTTATTTTTATGGACTTTGCTTTTATGTGATAGCCTTTCAACTTGTCTCGAGTTGTTCTTTACTGCTTAACTCTTACAAAAGTGGGACACAAAGATTATTCTAATTACTAAGAATCACTCAAAGCTGGATTTACACTTACACTGACACCTTTCTAGTAAAGCCAACTGAAAAACAAACAGGCTCCTCATTTGGTCTTGAAGTCCTGGCCTGTAATATCATTCCCATGTTGTACATTTGTACTATTCCAAGTCAGATTAGTGTCACCACTTAGTCTGAACAATGCTGACCCACCTGGATCAGTGGCAAACTCTCCGTCATAGTTCCTCTTTGGGGATGCTCCTGGACGCTCGTACTGCAGGAGGAACACATACATTCAGTTTGCTTTGGATGTCAATTACATAAGAGTGTGTGTGTGTGCGTGTGTGTGTTTAGAGGGGAAATAATGAGCTTTGTACTTCTCCATGGCACTATAACCATAATATACTGTATATGCAGGGAGGTGTTGTTGATCAACACCAATGACTCAACATGATCATGTGTCTGTTTATCAGAGAATGTGTCTGTGCTTGTTATCTTTATGTGCATGTAATTATGTTAGGCTATTTCAAAATGTAATCCTTAAAATGCACAACTCATTAAAAATTGGTGCTCATTATTCCTCCAGATACTAGTCACTAAATGGAATTTTAATAGTAACTTAATAGGTACTATTATACCATTTCTTTTTAAATAAGCACTAATCACTAATTTGACTGTTACTAGTCACTTCTGACTAATAACATGTTTTTACTAGTAAATATTTAAGGACTAGTAAAACAGCCTTCTGTTGGTTGTAACATGAGTGCTCATATTGTAGTGTCAGTGTCAGAGTGTGTGTGTGTGTGTGTGTGTGTGTGTGTTTGTGTACCACGGCTCCAGAGGTGGGCTGGACGATCCAGGCGTACTCTGGTCTGATGAGGCGGAGGCAGTTCAGGGCGGCCAGGTAGCAGTTGACCTGCTTCTGGAGGCCGAGGCGAGTCCGAACCTCACGCCCTAAACGCATCCCGTACTCAAACATCACCGTACCCGCTGCCACACACACGCACAACACACGCACAACACACATCCGGTGAGTTGATTTTAGATATTTGGACACGTGAGGAATTGAAAAAACAAAATCAAAACGAAGGGAAAAGAGATGAAGGTTTTCTACTGTGGCTCTGATGTGAAATTCAAGGATCACAAGTGTTTCTACGAACTAAAAATGTAATTCATCTTTGTTATACAGGTTAACAGTTTTCACGTAACTGTGTTTGAGACAATTTAATACTTTAATACCTTAAATTTAGGTGCATATACGCCACGATGAAATTGTAGTTCTAAGTGCTGTGAATCAGTGGGGACACAGGGAGAAAGAGAGACCTGCACTTGTTTCTTGTGCACTGTTCATGAAATCCTGCATGTCCCCGGGTCAGTTAATACTTCTCATCTTCTCATCATGTAATTTGCACTCTTAGGCAATTTTAACAAGACAAATTCTCTCATTAGGTGAGTGTGGCAGCTCTGACATCAGTCCTTGAGTAAGATTACCTTTCCTGTAGTTGTGTCTGTTGATGTGGAAGGCGTACAGCAGCTCGTAGTAGTTGTGGGCCAGCAGGTCCACGGCTCTGGCCCGGGACTCGATGATGCTGACAACCTGTTGAGGACCACAGAGCAGCTCAGTTTATGTCAGTCCTGCTGAACCGATGTAAAATTAACTGATTCTTATTTTACAGTTTGACAAATGCGAATGCGACTCAGAGGGTGCACTGCCTTGATCAAAACCAGACTGACAGGATACAGCGCTACTGACAAAAATATTTACTGTCGCTAAAATCTGAACATGTAAGACCTTGTGGATATGAGATGGTATGTTTAACCATTTGTCCGCCCTACTTTTGTTCCCGCCACCAGCCGAGCCTGATCAGGGCTCGGCAGAGGTTTACCTCGTCGTGCAGGTTGACGTAGGAGAACTGGACCAGGTCCTGGAGCTGCGAGCGTTCACACAGCACAACCACCAGCTGCCGAAGACAGTCCAGCCGCCTGCGAGGAGAGCGGGACAGAGCGGTTTAATACAGCGCCCCGATCACAGAGAGGTCAACCAGAGACCATGAGTCAACAGTTAGCCAGACCTGAGAGCATCAGGAAACCTTTTCGTACATGTGTAGCCGTCATCAACAGCATCGGGGAACTGGTAATATTTAACCTTTAACTAATAAAAATACTCATAATGTGCTACATTCATGCTTAAGTTTAGTTTTACAGATAAATATTAGAATCATTTTACCCTGTGTTTTGTGTTTGCTGTTTATGTGTGTGTGTGTGTGTGTGTGTGCGTGTGTGTGTATGTGTGTGCCTACCTGCTGGAGTCTGGGTTCTGGGTGAGGGCCTCATAAGCCTGGCTGTTGTGGCCCAGATCCAGGTGATGTTTAAATATTCGTGTCCACAGAGCAGCCTGCAGAGAACCAGAGGTTTGTTTAATAATGATAACAAAAATTTATGTATTTAAAATCTGGGTTTACAAAGGCAAAGATATAAAAACAAGAAACAGTGCTGCTGGGTGGTGCTTTGCTCTTTTAACTGTCACGTCAAAGTGTCCCATCGGAGGAAGACTGTGGCAGGAAAAAGGAGTTTTCACTGTTTTTCACCCACTGTTAAGTTGTTGATGGAAACCAAATGCACCCGACTACTTACCTGGCTTCTGACGTCATTGATGGCCTCTGTTATGGCCAGAGAGGCCAGGTGGATGACCAGCTCAGGTAGACCCACATCCTCCAGCAAGCGCAGCACCTGAACACACACACACACATCATCAAAGTATGTAGTATGCATGGAAAGCATCTGAAAGACAGTTTTGTATAATTTTCTATGATTGACAAGTTACACAACACCATCTGAATTCTACAAAGTCCTAAAGCAGTAAACACCTGAGAGTCGGACCAACACGCTAATAGATTTGTGTATTCTGTGTTTTTTGTCAGTTGAGTCCTCACGTTATGCAGCTATCCAGGTATTTTCTTGATATTTATCACCTAAGCGGACAAACAGATCACTTCTCTACCTTGTTATAGTATTGTAACCGCGGGGTGGAGGCAGCCTCTTCCTCTTCAGCGCCTGTCAATCTCATCAGAAACTCCTCCTTCTCCACCTCCGTTGCTGCTTCCTGGAAACACTGCAGAGCCTGGAGGGGAAAGAAAGGTGAAACAACTCCAAAACAAGCTGCTGCCATTCAGCTGTCTGTGGTTTTGTAAGGCTCAGTGTGTGGAGCAGAGCACTAACACTATCAGGGTGACAGGTCTGAATCCTGATGAGCTTCCGATAGTAAAAGCTGTTTCATATCGTCGTTTCATATTGCTCTATTTATGCCTTTTTTGATCTCCTCTTTTCACAAGGTGCTTTATAGATGTTTTGTACAAAAACTGTTTGATGTGACAAGAGGCGTCGGTGGCAGGTTTCACCTACCTTCTGGCCCTCTCCGTTAGCCAGGTAACACTGGCCCAGCATGAAGCGACAGGAGCCGACGTTCACCTGACACCAGGGGCCGATCAGCCTCACGTACTCCTACACAGAGAAAGACGGGTGAGATACTCTCAGGATGTTCACTGTGATGAGTTAATACTGTTACACTTGACTAACTTTACCTTCAGACCTCGAGACATCACACTGACATGCTACAATACAATGGCCAATTTGAGCTGATTATGAGCGGCAGTTACAGTGGGGTTTTTGCAACAGACAAGATATTTAGTAATATCATTAATCAATACAATGGTTAATGGTCTGTCTACATGGTTAGACTGGAGGCAGCATGGGGGATTAGCCAGTGGACAGCAGGACCAGCACTGCGGATACCAGCAGTTTGAACACAAAGTGAGGCTGTGTTTTTGAAAGAAAGCCCACCTGTAGTTGTGTGTACTGGCAGTTGGCCATCAGACACTCAGGGAACTGGAAACCAGGGTTACTGGGCCAACTGGGAGGTACGAGTTAAGGTTCAACAGTCACACAGAACATGAAAGAAACTACTGGTGAACAGAGGATGTAACTTAAAGGATGGGACCTGATATAACTTTGGCATTGAGTGTAAATTATGCCATCTTAGTACTGGCATCTGCGGGATGATGTACAAACTGCTCATACCATTCCACTCTTTCCTGCCTCTTGGTTAAAAAAAAAAAAGTCTTAGATTGTCATGAATGGAGGATACAGCAGTTGTGCTAGCAGGTTGACCACACTGGAGACCATGTGGGGCCAGTGCAGCAGGGCGCTGCCTGGCGTGGGGCTCTGCTGCTGGCTGTAGATCTGGGAGATGATGGCCTTCCTGGCGACAGTCTGGTAGAACAGCTCCACCACCGTCTGGGGGCTGAGAACTGAGAGGAGCAAGACGTCACACTTCTGCTGTACGCTTGCAACTGCTTTCAGTTGCAAAATGAGACCAACCATTTGAAAAATGTGACGCCCAGTCCAACAAATTGATTGGTTTCCTGCACTCATGTTGATATACGGCGTGTTTTAGATATCCTCGGTTTGAAAAAAAAGTGACACCCACTCTGTCAAAACAACTGGGTGCCAGCTGGGTGACATCACTGACCTGATCTGTTGGTGGCGAGGGCCGGGGAGTCGGACAGCTCCAAAACTGACAGGTGCTGCAGGTTGGCATCTCTGGAGGGACAGAAGAGGCCAAAGTTCATCTGTCAGCGTTGATTCTAATACTGTTTTTTCCCTGTGACTGTGAATACAATTATGGTTTACTACATTCACAAACTGGCACAAGATACTGGCATATTTTCATGTTATGACTCCAAAAAGTGGCTGGTCCAGGCCTGAGGAGCGTTGTGGTTTTTTAGTATAATTTGCCAAAGACTTTTTGAACTATCTGCATTCTGCAGTGGGGAAACAGCACTGAAGAACGCAACCCTTGATCAAAACAGACATTTATGCATCCTGTTATAGTGCCAACTTTTAGTCCAATAATATCAAAGTGAAAATAAACTTCATGGGTTTGTGTATAACTTACTCTGTTTACAACTCTCACTTTTATCTGGTCTTTATTGTGTCAACGTGTATTTATGTGTGTACATTGCATATGTGTAGAAATGTGTCCACTGTATGCTTGTGTGTGTGTTTTTCTCTCCGAGTGTCCTTTGCTCACATGATGTCCATGGGGACGGCGGAGGCCAGGCTCTGGCTGATGTGTTTGAGGAGGTAGTAGGAGGACAGGAGGTGCGAGCTGCGGGGAATCAGATCCTGCTGCAGCTGCAGAAGCTGAGCCCCGCCACCCAGAAATACCTGGAACACACACACACACACACACACACACACACACACACACACACACACACACACACACAGTCAAGCTCCCTGTTTCTTTGATTTGATCTCCATGTTTGGTGCTAATCTTTCATTCATGTGGTGTTTCTGCAGTGCACTTCAGATATGTTATTTTTTTTTTTTTGGATTTCCAGAAGTTTTTGTTTTCATTGTCTGTTTAGCCATGGTGGCTATCACTGCTCAGCCTACTACCCAGTTCTTTATATTCCAAACATAACACACATCACTTCCTGTATGCCAGAGAATTTTTCACAGCAAAGATGCAGTCGACACCATGTGATTAGAACTACATATGTAAAAGCTTTCAAGATCTGGGGAGTCAATTGTTTTATATCAAGGGGCCAAAGAAAGTAGCAGCACGAACATTTATTAATGTGGAATTGTTACAGATAATTTATCTTTATATGATGTGTTTACACGCTGTGTGAAAATTGTGTACAAGTTTATGAGTATAAGTTATTATAAACAAGTAAATGCTGGTCATTCTAAATGTGGCTTGTGTATTTGTGTGTCTGTGCGTGTGTGTGGTCTCCTTACGTTGTCTCCAAGGCGGAGGTAGAGCTTCTGCAGGATGAGCAGGTCTCTGCAGAACAGAGCTCTGGTCATGGCCATGTGACAGACGGCCTGGCAAACCACCGTCACCGCCGTGCTGCTGCCGTACAGCTGAGACAGGCTGATCCGCACATTCAGGCTCTGGCCTGCAGCGCCAAGACCAGGAATAAAACAGAAACCAATCCATTAAAATAATTGAACAAGCCTTTAAATGCAGAGTTTCAGTTTGAAATGCTAGCAATCTGTTTGAAAAGCTTCCTTTGTTTTGTTTTGTTTTTTTATGAGGAAAAAGTGTTTTTATTTATTAGTTAAAAATTTTTGGAGCAGAAGTCCATATGAATAAGCAAATCTGCCAAATATCACTGTATCACAGCAAGATAGCATTATTCATGTGTTTGCAGTTTTGGCACAATGCTCTTGAAAACAATGCTATGCATCCCTAAAGAGAAACTAATTATTAACACTAGAGATTTTTTAAACCAATTTGCATTTGAATTTGCTCTCCTTTATACGGATTATATTCTTCCTCATTTTCATGCCTCTTTGCACAACACTTTGAAACGATGCTTTCGGATAAAAACTGTATAAATTTTGTTTATTACTACTGGCACCATGTTTTTGGAAACAATGTGCTAGGTAAATCAATGTTTTTCATGCTGAGCAACCTGTAAGAGACAGACATTCGTGGCTGACCCTCAGAAACGGCACACATACTGTACACCTTTCACACCTGCTCAGTGATCTGGGTAACTCCTGCGCTGACCTTTGGAATCAAGGCGTCGACCAGAGTCCGTCGACACCACAGAACTATGCCACTTTGTTGTGAAAAGTAATTTCTTAACCTTGTCACTTTGTGCCCTAAGTGTCATGTCATCCACCATGTTGAACAGAATGTATAAACACGTGCTTTCGATGGTGAGAGCCAATAAGACGTCCTTACCCGGTGCAATGGGGCCGTCCCCTCCGGTTTCGGAGTCTGTCTCCAGGTCCATTTCCCTCAGCAGGACGATCATGGCTGCTGTGGGGTTACGGATGTCCTGCAGTTTGTTCTGGATGTCCTCAATCATGTTTTCACTGTGTGGGTGAGGAAGGATACCAGTTATTCCCCCCCAAAAAAACATTACTGTCAAAGTTTTTCCTGTCTTACATGGGTAGCTCCTTTCCTTGTTGTAACTAGACTAAGTTTTGTAATTTATCCAAATTTTAGACTTCACATCAGGGACGGAAATGAAAATAACCTTAATCACCATGTGCAATGAATATGTACATAAGGATTGAGCACTTGTGATACTGATGGAGAAACATACTGACACCTTACGTAGGGACATAGTGGCGCCACTCACAGTAATTTGTTTTAGTTGTGAGATATTGTTCCTTTGTGGCTACACCTACCATTATTAGGTACTACAAATATTCACCAGAGATAACACTCTGCAAAAATACTTATTTTTATTTTAACTTGTGGTGGTTTGTAGGTCATAGAAGGCTGGAAGTCCCATTCCAATAAATCTAAACATGGTTTCCACATATTTTCCATTTTAAATGTCGATATTTTTAACAGTCCGGATTGTTTTATAACTTCTTTTCATGGTTTTGAGGCCTTTCAAATGATTCTTTTAAATACTTTTAAGGACTTGTGTGGGAACCCAGCATACTTCATCACACTCACAATAACATACAACATAAAAGCCTCCAAACACTCCCACAGCGACCCTACTGGTCACTGTGTGTGTCAGTCGGTGTGTACTGACTTGTCATTGGCCAGCATGTTTTCCAGGACCAGCTCTGCAGCTCTCTCAGGTGACTGTAAATGTTCCAGGGCTTTCTCCATCTCGTAGGCCATTTCCCCCGACACAGCGTCGCTCACCAGCCGCAAACACTGAACCAGCTGGAGAACGTCCCGGCCCACCTCAGGGTCTGGGCACGGGACAATGATATAAATTAATATATACACACATACCTTAGGTGCATAAAGAGCGGATATCAAAAGTCTGCACAGCTTTTAAATTTTTCTAGTTTCAACTATCTTCAAGCAGTATCAGATATTATTAGCCTTGTGGTTTTACCATGATTTCACTGGATACTACATTATGAAATAAAATAGAAAAAAGTCTGTTTGAATGGGTTTTAATTTCAGGCCTCAAAACAACAAAAATGGAAAAAAAATAAACAACTTGTCTGGTCGGTATGAAAATTAATGGTTGATACAAATCAAGGCCTCAGAGGTTTAAACCGCTGTGCTCAAAGCTCCTTTTAGCCACTGGAAAGCACCTGACTTGCAAAGGCCTTGTTGCTGACAGCAACTGGGATACAAAAGGTCTCGTTACCTTCGGCTATAGGCGTCTCCTCCTCAGAAAAGAGGTACTCGTCATAGGAGAGGTACAGGTGGTCCACCGCAAAACAGGGGAGGAGGAAGGACACAAAACCCTGCAAAAAAATAAAAGCCAGCTCATTAACTTCCAGCATCATTAACTGTGACCTGTATTGACCTCTATGGGCAACCAACAGGAATCACAATGACATCAACAGAATGTGTGTCAGGCACAGCTGGCATTGTTCTCACCAAACTGAAGTAATAAAAGCTCTTGATTTTAAATAAAGCTGTTCCAAACACGCCTGACAGGTACATGACCTACACCATCAACAATTTCTGATACCCAAGTTCCTGAGATGTGACATTTAGGTGGTGCAGAGTATGAAAACCATGAAAACTCTTTATGTGATGTGTTGTATGTCGTACTTGTTCTCTTGTTTAACTATCCTACATAGAAACCCTGACAACAAAATCTGCTTTAACGGTATGTGCCGTGTGTTAAATGTTTGTCCCTCCTTACCCTCTTGAACAGGCAGACCATGGCGGTGTGCGGGCTGACCGTCAGACCCAGAGGCATCGCCAGGGCCTCCTGGTACTGCAGGCAGCAGGCGTAGAACTTGGACCAGAACTCGACCTGCAGCTGCCGGTACTCCTCCTGAGAAAACTCAAACTCTGTCACACTGCTCTGCAGCTGGAGGGGTGAGGGAGGGAGGGCAGAGGGGGAGAGAGGGGGAGGAGAGGAGGGTTAGCGACCGCTTCGCCTCCCAGTGAGGACAGGCGATGGAGAGGGGGCAACTTTAAATATCATGGATCTGAGAGAGTTTTAGTGTTGTATGGTCTAAATACAGTTTCAAAGCTTTTTTCATTCTGACAGGAATTAAATTCTGGAGGATATGACAAAGGTCAAATTTAAAGATACCATTTATCAGCACAAAATATAGCCATGATATCACCCAAGGTGTCATGTATTCTACTGTCAAGTTAGGGAGTTCAGCCCTGTTGCTGATCTCAGACAAGAGTGGGAGAAAAGTAAAAAGGCAGACAGACAGCAGGACATCGGGGTGTTAATGTACCTCATTCTCCACGGCCACTGTCACCTCTTTTTTTAGAGTTTCCCAGGGCACGTCAACAATCCTCTCTGAGCCTCTCCTGTAGATCTGATGGACACAAAACACACAAAGGAGTCCAATGAATCAAACTGATAAAACAAACACAGCTTTGGACCTAATAGGTGGGGAGAAAACGGAATCCATACGATGCTATTGCTGCAGCTTAGTGTCATGGTCATGGATCGGTGTGCACATTTTGTTTGGGTAGTTAACATCTCTCCATTACTAAAACATGTTATTTTTCTTCAGGCATGTATCTTTACAGTAATGACTAGACCTTGCACTAGAAGATCATGTAATATGGCCTAAATCTAAGTTTTCAATTTAGCAGTTTGTAATGTAAAAAAGAAACAGACCGTAACATAACCTGTTTACTACATTACATATTATATTAAGTAATTCCTTTAATTTAAAATTCTCTATCCATCCTGGAATTTGCTTGCTTCTTGCTAACAGTCTTTTAACCATGGACTAACCAATTCATGTTTCACATATGATGGAAAAAATCTCTCTCAAACAGGAGCATTAAGTTCATACACACACTGCTCTCCCTCACCTGTAGAGCTTTGACTATGGCCGAGGCGGTGAAGCGCAGAGGGGAGAAGAGCACCTCCAGGTAGGTCTCCTGTTAAAATGCATCACACTTGCTTTGACAATGGCTAAAATAATACTCATTATTTAGCTTTTTAATGCAATCACGATCATTCATCACAATATTTCATCTCAATGTTTTGAGGGAAGAAATACTTTTGGCATCTTATGTCAGTGTCAATGCTGCTGATATTATTACTGATTACTGATCATGGAAGCTAAAAATTTCATACATATTTATACACTTATTTGCACAGCCCTAAAGAAAATACCTAATTTTCTTTGAAAGATCCAATGAATTCAGCTACATCAGAAACTTGATGTTTATTTCTTGGATGATCCCCAAAGCAGAAATTAATCTTTTTCTTCTTGCTCAAAGAAAACTTAATAATTCTGGATGCCAGGTTGATTAGCTATTGACTGATTATCCGATGGTACTGTGCTGGTCTTACCCTGGGGTCCTGGTCCACTCCTATGTGGACCTCCTCCTCTGGTGGCGGCTGAACAAACACCTGGTTCCACTGGCCTGCCATGTTACTGAGGAACAGACACACCGTGTTAGACTAACACCACTAAACTTGAACTGAAACAGCCATAAATCACCTAATGGGATGTCAGCTCACTGCACACAACACGTTCATGTTTACCAACCCAGCTGGTCTGCGATCACTTCATACCCAATGACACCAAAGGGATGAGAAAGGTAAAAGATCTAATGTTGCTGATTGCAGCTTTCTCTGTCCACTCTTTACTCTAAACTTTTGAACCAACACATCCTACTCACTGCTCAAAGTTGATGTATTTGACAATGGTGGTGTTGGAGTCGTCCACCCAGAGGCCCCAGATGTCAGTGGAGGTCAGAGCAAAATCCACCAGTGTCTCCTGTTTAGAGAAACAGTCAGACAGATTGGCAATATTTGATCTTTTCTCATTATACAGACTGTTAACTGACACTAGAGAGACAAACACACTTTTCACAGACAGGCTATGAGATACTTGACCAAGAATCTCAGGTTGCACTGTGGCTCATTTGGACTTAAGAGATCAGTAATAAAGTGAGAAGTAAACTGAGGAGTGATTCAACTAAATGGTCTTAGGCCACTTATGAACATTATGTTGAAAGCTATTTATCTGGGAAATGTTTATTTGCTCATAAAAACACTATATACTATAATAATAAAAGCCATTTAACATATGACAGTAGACGTAACAAGAATTTCTTGTGTTTTCCAAAAAGTTTGCAATATCTCATGAGTTAGCTTAAAGAAAATGTGTTGAGATAAATGCTGACATTACAAGGCACTCCCAGTACAAAGATGGTGCCAATTTTAAGCCATAACTGCGTAAAATCAAGCTTCTTTTCGCATTTAATCTTACAGACAACAGGTGGTGAAAGCCTCTCACTTTGGTTTGTATGTTGACTTGACTGGGTTGTGATTCACAGAAGGCGGATTTAAACATAACTGCATGCCATGTTAGCTATGGGTTAAAAGTTTTCTCTTGGAGACGAAAACACAGAAATCACAGGCAGAAAGTGGAAGTAGTTTCCCCTTCCTGTCTCATCTCAGCTCTCATGGTATTTTCGAATGTGCACATTAATATAAAATAGTGAACAGAGCTTCTTTCAATATTTAAAACTTTATTGCTTGATATTAGCATTCTGATTTAACTTTGTATAACATGACTGCCAGCTTCTCATTCACAATGGCTGCCATAATTGGTCAGTCTCTGGAGTTATTTTTATTTTCAGAAAATGAAATCACCTGTCAAACATTGTGATGCGACATGTTATTCTTCGGATTCTTTGTTGAGGAAGTTTGACTATCTGTAGTTGGAAATCTTTACTTTGCATGTTCAGCCATGGTGGTTTGTTTAGGAAAATCAAAAAGTAAAAGCAGCCAGTGAATTCTGGGGGAGTCAACAGCCGCTGTGGCCGATAAACTAATTTGCCTACCTGTGTGGAGAAGAGCGAGGAGATGTGGTCAAGGCTGTAGCGATTGTTGTCGGTGGCGACCAGCTGCAAGACGGTGAACTGTCCTCTCTGTGGGACGGCCAGGTAGACGGCCAGACACAGGCCTGTGGTGGAGGAGAAGGCGAGGCGCAGCCGGTGGCCGTGACCTGCCACCCGCTTCACCCCTTTACAGGCCGGCATGTACTCCAACATGTCAGCCTCCAGCAGACAGGTCTGGTCCTGAGGGGGCAGGAGGCTTTAGTGTTATTCTGTGAAATGGGCTTTGCTTACAAACTACATATTATTATCATTACCATGTATTGATTGTAAAATATTTTGCTTAAAATAATGGTATTTATAAAGGTCCCTAAATTTCAGAGATTTGCTACAATGATAAAAGTAACAGCAATACTACTAAAGCCTATTTTATGGTCAAACGTAACATAAATGTATCATTCAAGTGAAGCGTGAATGAAAAGAATGAAGCGTTGCTTTTATACTTCTGTGTTGATGTATGTGTCTGAGTTCCCATACACAAATATCTCCCTGTGATCAACCAATCATCACAGGGATTAAATGATCAGCAGTTACAATTCATGACCTCACAGACTTGATGCAAAGTTGAGATTCACAGGCAGATATGCAACGCCTATGCATAGACCCTTTTCATATACATGTAAAATACCTGCAGAGGCACTATTTTCTGCTATAAAAAGTGCTTAATGCTGAATACTAATACTTCCTTAAAGCACTTTTCAAAAGAGTAATAAAGTGCTTCTAAACAACAACACATAAAAGTCTCACAAGACAAAAAACAAACAATGACCATAGTGTATTTAAACTATGGTTCAAATTAAATTAAAACGAGTAAAAACAAATCATATTAAAGTCCAAATATGGGATTTGCTGTAATATTTAAACTAAGAGGACCTGTGTTGGGCTGAAAAAAAAATGCTGCAAAACAGTTTTTGGCTGTGAACGGTAATACAATATGGGCACACAGAATATGAGTTACTGCATGTGGCTGCGCTCCAGTATGACTGAGATGAAGTTCGCCAGAAAATAGTTCCTCTTTACTGTTGCCTTATGAATGTTTTATTCATGTCTGAACTGTTACTGAAGATAATTGTTTCTGGAGAGAACTTACATTTGAGATGGGCTTGGCATTGAAATATTTATACATTTTTAAGTTTACAACATCTCATTAGATAGGGCACACATGTAAAAATGACTGGAACTAATGTAAGCTACTAGTAGACACTAGCCAACAGGCTGTAACTCAAAACTGGACAGGCACTGTCCTTTCACGTGTAATTCAGTGACTGACCCTGAAGGACCACATGCGCAGTTTGTGATCCTGGCAGAGGGCGAAGATGAAGGAGTCATCCTCCAGCTCCCTGACAGCCAGGCTGAGAGCCAGGTCTCCGGGACTCTGGTCCCCCCGGATGGCTGAGGGCATCCAGCCGGCCAGCCGCTGCATCACCGTGCTCCTCTTCAGCTCCACCACTGACACACTCCCTGCAGCGCAGACACACACACATAATATAACACATAATCTGATGTGCTATTAAACTCGGAGGAATAAAACTGGCCTTGATAGAAGAATCATTTACACTTTTCTGGAATGGGACGTCCCATCTCCAGATATTTGGCTCATAACACGTCCATAAGACTCGACTCAAGTTTTGGCGTCCTTAAATCACCCACTCCATACCAACTCAACATCAGTCAGATTACACAGAATTAGCAGCTAGATTAAAGCTTACACTTAGACCACTATTTAGTATCTTATCAATCCTGATCAATCTTATTGCATGGGGCAAAAAGTTGTCTAACATGGATTATTTAATGGATTGTCGCAAGGGCATTAATGGCAAAGAGCTTTCATTTTCAGTCAGTCATCTGTGGATAAATAAAAGGTAAAAGAAAAAAGATTTTACAACAAAGGCCTGAGGACAATTAGGACAAAGTCAACTGATTTCCTGAGTAAAAATACCCATAAAACAGAAGACCATTTGAATTCACTTAACAAACCAATATGGGATACTTTGAAAATCAGAACTAAAGCCAAAATCTGGCACCAAAGTGCTGGGTATTGTTTTCGGATGCAGCCCCACATCTCACCCTGTGCGCTGTGCGGTGGAAGGGTGACAACCATGATGCCCCCAGCAGGCAAGGCCAAGGCATAGTGGGCTTCTCCCTGGTGGCTGAGCCAGGTCGTCGCTGCGCTCGGACCTGCCGTCTGCCCCACCGTCGTCGTGGGGATGACGACGCTGTGAGTGGGGTCCTGCAGGCTGAGCTTGCCCATGTCGCCGAAGATGGACTGCATCTGGAGCTCCGTCACCAGCTCCTGAGAGAAGGAGGGACAGGTGGAGAAGGGTTGGAGGCTAACTTTTGGTTGGAACTATATCTATAACTAACAAACTAAATTTATTCCAATTATTTGCTCTATAATAACCAATATCCTATTAATATCTTTTCCTGCTGCAGAACCAATTCTCCTCAGTTAACAGTGAACTTTCGCTTAATCTCTAATATAATTTCATACATATTATTTTAGGGTTAGGGTCTCTAACCCTAACCTTCTATTCAATAAAATCCGGCCAATCCAGTCAAAAAGCAATGGTAGTCTTTTCTGATAACTAACTAAAAAGCCAACATGTTCCAACCACACCTGGTCTTCATCAGTGAATAATCACAATATTCACAGCAATAACACATCTGTCCTTTAAATAATCTAAGTAAGCAATCACAATGCATCTAACACTCAACATAAAAAAGGCATACTCTCTTGTCTGCAATGAACTAGAGAAACATCACTCTTTACTTCTTTGGACTGCCTGGAACATTTTGTCATTTTTAAGGCAGACTTGTAAGGTCTCTTTTACAATCCTACTACACTTAGCATCCAGCATCCATAAGCATCCAGTACTCATCCATAAGCATCCAGTATTCCTCCTTCATTCATTAATCTGTCGACTCTTCCCTTTCACATACTTTCCACACCTGTGGAAGAGCTCTGCAAAGAAATAACTTCACAATGAGAGCATCACTGCAGTAACAGAGTCAGGGTCACTCACACTACGGTACATGCGCGTGGGGTGCAGCAGCACGATGCGATGTACGGTCTGGTTGGTGGCGATGAGGATGATGACATTGTTGAGGGTCTCCTGAATGTTAACACCCCCGGGCAGCACGGTACAGTGGGTGAACTTGAGCTTGACAGCATTATTGAGCAGGTTGGTGTCCAGAGACTGCTCCACCAGCTGCACCGTGTCCCCTGATGTGGACCTGGATGCAATAAAAAGGAGCAGAAAAATTTGTCCAGTCAAATTTACTTACACCTCATTCACGTGTTGATGCTCTGCTGCTTTGACAGAGATCAAAAATCCCCCCTTAAACAACACATGGGTTTAATAATGATATGATTATGTGTAATGATCTCTGTCCCACTATCAAGGAAATACATCAAATTTAGGAAGAAACATGTTCTCAAAATGTGTTTCATTATGACTTTGCCAAGAAAAAGACATTGGCAGAAAACTACCTGTGTATTTGCTGTAGCAGAGCTCTAAATGGCAGAAGAATGCTGCTGTCACTCACCAGTGTATAAATCTGTTGCTGGTGATGGACAGCAACTTCCCACTCTCTGCATAGTGGAAGCCTCCAGCGCTGTCTGGGAACTTGACCCCACCAGGAAGTGCACTGAGACCTATGGGTTAGAATCAGCCCTGTTATTCAGTGTAATCACAGTACTGGGCAAGAGGTGCTGTACTCAGAAGAACATGGCTTATGATTTTTGGCAAATACATTAACTTTTCTGGTACAGTCTGCCCATAAATGATCCACCAAACAGCACTTTATTTCAGTAACATCAACTTTTATAAGCTGGTCCAACGCCCCCTACAGTGTATTTCACTGGAGGGAGACTGCGGTAACTTAGTTAACAGTAGAATCAACATCTGAAATGTAAAGTGTTATTGAAAAAAGTGTTGCATGGTGGAAGGGATGGTATGCCGAATGCCGGACTGGACTGAAAAGATTCATAAAAGGTTTTACCCGGTGTATCCGAGCTCAAAGTGCATTTACCGTAAAAGGAAACTACATTAAATTGCGTGATTGTTTAACAGTTTTGCGTGACTTTTCTTCATACCAACGAACGGCAACATCTGGGCTAGGGAAGGTGGGTTAATGTTTTCATACTGTACACGCGTTGCAAGCCAAAGTCATAATATTATATGCAGAACTATATAGCCATAGCATGCTTTTCTGTTTGACAGGTGAACGAAAAGCTAGCCGCTAGCTTACTAGCTGTCATCCGAAATCAGGTCGTTTCCAACAGGCAGAGGAACTTTCTTTAACAGCGACGCCATACAAAGAGGAGCTAACAATGATGAAAATTACAGGTTGAGGTGACAACATTACGTTTCCTAGCCAGAAACACCATTCTAATATAATAACATGCCACACACCTGATAAGGCCCCGTTACACCGCTGCTAGCCAGCGGGTTAGCTATGTTAGCCAATCTAGCATGTGTTACCAAGTCATTACACCGCCCTCTCGTTTCTACTTCTACAAATTCAGTAACATATGATCTAGAGCGACAGTGGTACTCGCAAAGCATTACCGAGGTTTACTGTAATTTCTCGGTATCGCTGAAGAGTTTCCCTCTCAAATCCACATATTTCTATGAAGCTCCGCTCCAACACCGCCGCCATCTTCGCCTCATGGAACTGTGGGATTGACCGTGAGGAGAGCGGCCGCGCGCTGGCCTTTCAA
>OMKZ01039453.1:32982-44002 GCA_900302535.1 Neoniphon sammara | reverse complement strand
GGCTACGCAGGGCACGGCGTAGAGAAGGGGGGGCCGTGCATGCATGACTGACGTGACCGCGCGTCTCTATGATTCCTCTCCTCCCTTTCAGTCTGAAGATGTGTAAACAAAGAAGAATGAATGGGATATATTTAGAAGGTTAGCCTACTACACAAAAGTGTAAACTGTGCATAATATCCAATAGGATTATTGTAGCAATATTATGGTGACTCTATAGGACATGAAAATCAAAGTATGATAAGGTCACTAATATTGAGTAGTCCACCATAGACACACTATAGGAATATTACAGAAATAATACCTACTTTAAGTGTGACAAGAAACTCACCTAATAGGGACATATCGACCCAGGTTTGGGACTGGTGACCACAGGCATGCGCGTGGTGGCTGCATGACCCCCAAGCTTAGCCAAGCACATATCAAAACAGAGCAGGGCCGCTTGTGGGCTTACCACCCCCAAAGCAAAGGGTAAGGATCATGTGCAGTGCCTGTCAGGTAAGGGGCAGCGGCAGGGTAGACCAAGATATCAGGGACTCTGGCAAGAGAAACTGCCAGAATGTGAAACATAACCTTTCTGGTGGATAAAGAAACCAGAGCTTGTGTGAAAAGTTGAGAGGTAAAAGAGGCAAGATATAGTTTGGTTCACCCTCACACAGAGTTTGGCTCTAGAACTCCAGATGGATCTAGAACCAATTACTTTGATGGGAGTGGTCCCTCTCCTGCTCAGACTTTGTCAGGGTGAGACATGCAAAGATGCAAGTCCCTGGCTGGTTGCCAATGCAGTTTGTGGATAAGATTGCCTAAGTGTGAATGAGAGAGAAAAACACTGTTGTTGACCTTATTGGAGAGTGGGGTGGTGGAAAAGGCTCCACCAAATTAATTCATTGTTCTGCTTGGAGACTGTCAAGCAGAAGGAGGTCTTCAAGATGTGATTAATGCAGGGGACTCTTGATACCAGTGGGCCAGAAAAGCTGCAGCTGGTGCAGAAACAAAACCCAAGGTGTTAGAGGAGCTTGGAAAGGAGAGTGACTAGGGGATGGCCTCAAAGATGTTCTGGAAAACCATTCCGCAGCTCAGGAGGGGAAGTCAGGACGTCAACTAATCTGTTCTCAGCTGGGATGGAGAAATCCTGATCTTGACTGGAGATATTGTCACAAGGTGGAAGGAGTGCTTTGATGAACTCCTATCCTCAATAGACATGACTTTTATTCAGGAGGCACTGCTGGAAGATCTGGGGAGGGGTCGGGGCTCAGTGTTGTGTGGATTTCAGGAACAGTGCCTTTGGATTGGCAGGGGTGGTTATCCCCACTTTCAAAGGGGACGGAAGGGTGTGCTCCAAGTTTCGAGGAATCAGTTTGTCCAGCCTCCCTGGGAAAGTCTATCCCAAGGTGCTGGAAAGGAGACTTTGTTTGACTGTCAAACCTTGGAATCAGGACAGTGGATCAGCTTTTTACTCACTCACAGATAATTGAGGGGTCATGGGAATTTGCTAATCCTGTCTACATGTGGTTTGTGAAATTGGAAAAGGCTTACAGTTGTGTTGCCCAAGGTATCCTGTGGGAGGAGCTGTGGGAGATTGGGTTGCCAGGGCTACTACTACAAGGCTGTCAGTTTCTATACACTTGGCCATTCACTTTGAACAAGAGTTGTGTCCATATTCTTGGCATAAAGTCATGCTTGTTCAAGGTGGGCAACAGACTCCAACAAGGGTGCACCTTCTCCCCTCTCCTTTTTGTGATATTCATGGACAGAACATCAGAGCGTAGCCAAGTTCTGAAGACCGTCCAGTCATGTTTAGGTGGCATCTTTGCTTTTTGCAAATGATGTCATCCCACTGGCTTCATTGGACAGTGATCTCCAGTGTGCCCTGGAGTGATTTGTAGCCAGTGTCATGTGGCTGGGATGAGGGTCAACACTTCCAAGCCTGAAGCCATGGGTGTCTCTCAGAAAAAGGTGGCCAGTCCCATCTGGGTGAAGGGTGAGCAACGATTTTGTCCCAATTTTGACCTCCGTCAACTCTGGGTAGTATCTCTGAAAGAAAGACATTGCAGATACAGTTGATCTAAATGAGGTTTTCCCACAGGGTAGATTGTCTCACTCTTCGTGACAGAGTAAGACGTTTACTGATCCAGGAGGATCTCGATTTCAAGCTGTTGCTCTTCCACATTGAGAGGAGCCAACATCCTGCCTCGCCTTCCACAGGGGTGTAATAATTCATTCATTGCATCGATTGTAAGTTGTGCTGATTCAACTGCATCAGTCTGCCGAAATAACTAAATGCTATAAATGAATAGATAATTCTGTTGTTTGATTTTTTTCCACATTTTAGAAGAAATAATAAAAAGGATAGTCTTACATTATTACACACCTTTATTTAATGGATATAAAATTTTGGCGGAAAGTAATGAATGAAATTCTTCACTTGAATTGTGAACTCAAATTGAATTGCTCAAAATAGAAAAATCTTAAATTAAATAGTGAATCTTGAATCAAACTGAATCTCAGTTAAGCCACAGATTCATAACACCTATCCTTGCCCAATACATGAGTACAACATTGTCACTGTAAATATACTACTGAATGCCATAGACATACTTTAAGTCCCTGTAGTGATAGTAAAGGAACATTATACCATTGAAGATGAAGCTACCATTAAGTTTGAAAAGCTCACCATTAACTCACTAGTGAGTATTTCAGACATAATATAGGTCCCTTTTTTAGTTTAGGGATATTATAGAAATATCGTAGTGATATTGTAGCACTACCATAGATAAGAAAACAGTGAGGCCATACAAACACATCTCATACCATAGACACTAGATAATCCATATAGGAATATTATAGTCATGTGATTGTGACATCACTGGAAATTAATAATAGTTCTAAAGTAAGAAAATGACAATATGAAGTCACCAAGTACCACACACGCACATTATAGATGCCTATAGGAATATTATATCTATTTACATAGATCATGCAAGATGACAGATTAGCACGCAGAATGTGTAGTGAAAATATAAATCCCAATATAAATGCCCGCACTTGGGGTGGGTTTATGCATCTATACTAGAAATATTATGGCCCATAACCAAGCCATCACATCTTCCAGATATGTGCTCAGGTTATGTGATTAAAACCAGCAGCTGACTTGGACTGATTTCAGACTGGCAGAGGGCTCTACTGGTTCGTAATAAGTACAATAAATACTACTTGTGGAATATGAGGTACATATGAATTGAATGGACTTGAAGTGAGCAAGTGAAGCCTCTACAGGTTCATAATATAAGCACAAGTATTAGAGGTGTGTGTGTGTCAGAGTGTATGTACGTCCTTGACAGGTTCCAAAAATAACACATTCATGGAGGGTGCTGATCAGGACATTTATTAATAACACACCAGCAGGTCACATGTCTGAGACTCTGGTCTTAAAGGCCTTTGGCTAGAGGAGAATATAGTTCCTGTATGTCTTTCTCCTCAGTTAAATGGAAAGAGCAGATGTTCAGTAACCAAATCAACTGAACAGACAGACACCCATCACACACACACATACCCTGGAAACTATATAAACACAGAGATTAATTACAATTTACAATGAAATTATCACAGTGTAAAACATGAGCCTCCTTTGCCCCCTTCAGGAAAAAAGTATTATAGAGCTATTCAAGTATTTTCAAAAATAGAGATTTACAATTCATCATAGGTAGGTAGATACGTGATACAATAATTACTAAACACAATTGTACATTAAATATTTTTCAAACATTCAAGAACGGGTGTTCTGTCTCGTACTGGTTGTCTTAAATCAGGCTTAAACAGATAAATCTTAAACATCAGGAAAACCACATATTTAATAACTAAATCCCTTAAATGACAGCTTTTCTGTTGCTTTGACAGATAAAATCGGGGTAACACATCTTAAATATGTCTGACCTTGTCCACAGTGACAAAACCTATAATATATTTTACTGTAGATAATTTTTGGTTGATTCACATAAGTAAAAGCACTAAAACTTCAAAATGGCCTTTACAGAGTGTTGAGAACATGTGCGCCTGCATGATTCATATTTCAAACAAGCTTGAGTATGGACTTTCAAAACATTTCTGTGTTCCAGACTTTTAAATCTCTCGGACAGACCAATTCCCAAGCGATTCAGTCACTTCAAGATGCAGATCTGTGTTCAGCTTCACGGTGTTTCACTCATGTTAAAGGTTTGCAGTGGCAAGAGGAATTTTTCATCCCAAGTCCCAACTCGGGCCTCACTTCTCCAAGCGCTCAGACACAAAAAAAATCAATCGCAGGATCCGTCTTTCCACCCATCTCTCCATCTCTCATCCACACGTGAGCAGTCGAACTGAGGCTTGCCCAGACGCACGTTGATGTCGTTATGGAGACGACAGAGCCACTGAGAGAGAGCGTGGCGACTGCTGGCGTCCGGCTGATTGGTTTTTAACCTGCAGACAGGAAATGATGTCACTGGAAAATGAGTTACTCACTGTCTACTGGCAGTGCATCTAAAATTGTGAAAGCTACAGATATTCTTATTCCTTATGCAAAAAACAAAGATAACAGAGTCTATGAATCCCTGTAGATCCTTCACACAGAATTTCTAATGTGCAGATTAAAGAGCATTGAAAATGGAAAACTGCCATGGTTTCATGCTCTTTCATTCTGAAAAGATGATCTGTTCTGACAATGCTGCAGCCTTCCTCTTAGTTTTCTTTTGTCAAATTGGCTGGCTCAGAATTCAATGCACTGCCCCTTTGATGGTGCTATTGCCCATTTTGCTATTACAAAGGTCATGATAAACTCATCAGAATTGATGATTAATATCAGAGCCTCAATATGGTCAACCTTAAGAAAGCTAAAGTGTAAATTCACTACTGTAGCAAACTTAAAAGATAAGACGACACAATCTTGTCACTGCCTATTAGCACTTTGACTGCACTAGCCCTTTAATTTCAACGCTTTTTACACAATGTAATGTCACCATCAAGATTTAATATGAAAGTGGAAGATTATATATTAAGTCTGTAGCAGCCAAGCTGTCTGACCTGCCCCTGAGGTCTTCTGCACATTCATCACAGGGGAAAAACTTGGAGAAAAGGTTGATGAACTGGCCCATCTCTTGCTGCTGGGTGGGGGAGGGGCGGTCGGGGTAATATGCCGCCATGGTGTGCAGAAAGGACCAGGTGCTACGCCCTAACTCTTCCCTGTCCAACGGACACTGAGGTTCCTGCTGTGGCTCTGTCTCCTCAGCTCGAGTGGCCTGGAGGATCACACAGACACAGTTATTCAGACAAACAGCCTCATACAGCAGAGTCAGTCAGCTGGTGGTTCAGACACACAGACATGGGGAGGAGGAGGAAGAAGAGGTGGGGGGCAGTCTAGTGTGGTGTCACCTGAACTGTGGCTAAAGTGGTTTATGGTTAGGGAGGCAGTATGGCCTAGCCTTTTGCGACGTCATCCCCCGACCAAAGGGCCAGGGTTTAATTCTCTGTGATGACATGCATGCTCAAGTATCTGTAAACAAGATCATGTCCCCTGCCTCCACCAGCTGGCAGATCCTTTCCCCAAACCAGAGGGTGAAGAGAGAATTTCTCCCCTTGAGGCATCAGTAAGGTATATTGAAGCAGTTACCAAAAAAAATATTAGGCTATATTAGGCTCAGGCTATAGAAATTGGGCTGTTTTCCAGTGGATCCAAGCATGACCGATGTAAAACTGAATTGTAGTGGGTTTTGGGCTGAGAGTGAGTCAAGTAATTAATCAAGGGAGTGAAATAAAGTTAATCAATTTTAGCTTTGGAAAAAAAAAATTAAAAAACATTTGCTGAGTACAACTTAACTAAGATCACCAAGATGCTAAGATTTGTTTAAAAATCTTCATTTCATTTCATTAATTTCATTATGAAATTATTCTTTGGGCTCTGGTAACTTCCCTTGAGCATTTGTCATTATTTTTAACTTTTTATGGACTAGCTGGTTAACCGATTAATGGAAAAAACAACAACAATTGATTGATTAATCGACATCAAAACTTGTGATTAGTTGCAGCCCTAGACTTTGGGCCTAGCCTGCGCAAAATGTGTTGTGAAAGTCTCCATTACACAACATGAATGGGACAAGGTCATAATCGTCTTTTACAAAATAACTTGACTAAGGATCACGCATCTTTATGGCACTGGTGCTTTCTGAAAAAGTAGGTGGTACTCAATACAGGTCAGATCTACAAAGCCACAGAACTATAAACTGCAAAGTTGTTATCTCTTTGGGAGATGGGAAATGCCCTGGTAAATCTGGTATCTTAAATCAAATGTCCCAGTCAAGCCAAGCTCCTTTACTACTGTAAAGGCCCATCTCTTCTACTGAACTCAGGGCTGACTGGCAGGTGAAAAACTGGGCGATCTACGCTGAACTCAGCTCACCTGTGCTCCAGCTGTCGACTGGTTCTTCTGGACCTTCATCCACGATTTGAAGTCCGTACAAGCCCTGCACGGCTTCTTTTTTGGTTCCCCGGTCTGCTCTTGCTCTTTACCTGGGCTGTCCTCCGGCGGTCTACCAGCCATTGGAAACGGGAAACCTTCAAACCCGGGCGGTTTGGAGGCTGATGCTGCCCTCGGTCCTGTGGGCGCAGCCATGTTCGCTCTCTAGCATTGTGGGATTGACGCAACTGACCGGTAACATCAGCACAACGGACACAGAGGATTTTTTTTATATAGTCTGTTGACATTCACCCTTTCTTATTTGAGAGTATAACTGAATGTGTATTATACTAAGCTAATAACGTACTAAGCTAATAATCGCGCATTTACGTGTGTATATAATAAATTAAAATATGTGAGGAACTAATGTCTTTTAGAATGATTTTTTGTTTCTCACGGAAATTGACAGGCACGGAACTTCGGGTTCCGGTTGGTGATGTCACGTATCTGTCCATGCTGCGGAGTGTAACCTGAATTAAAGTGTAAATTTCTACCATTCTCCAATTATTCTAACATGTTGTCATTGTATGTGTTACAGGCAAATACTGGGGTAAAACTACATGTGTTTATTCGCTGGTTTTAATGCGGCTTGCCAACTGTTTTCATCGCACTGGCTAGCCAGTTAGCCGGGTGGCTAATGAGGCTAACAACTATTGGACATGGACTGACACGTTTCTGTTCCTCATTAAATGTTTTCTCTCCTCCTTAGTGTAGCTTGTCTGCCTCGCCAAAATGGGGATCTTGGAGAAAATCGCAGAAATAGAGAGAGAAATCTCTCGGACACAGAAGAACAAAGGTAAGGCAGAGCACTAGCAGGGCTAACTGCTAGCTACATTATGGAAGAACTTGTGGCCAGCTGTCTGTGCCATGACATCTCATTCTCTGTCCTGCCTTTCACTGTTATCTGTCACTGTTAATGTTATCCTGACAGTGTCAAGTGAGCGTCTGAGTGCCGATGGTTTTACTCATATTACTATTAAAACATCACCCGTCTTCAGTTATGGTCTCACCTACCTTGTATGTCAAGTCAGATTCCTGCTAGCAACAACTTTTCAACAGAAGACAATTCATAATAAATCATGTGTACTTCTTTTGATTCACTCCAGTGACCTTTTTTTTTTGTTGCCTCTAGCCACTGAGTACCATCTGGGCTTGCTAAAGGCCAAGCTAGCCAAATACAGAGCTCAGCTGCTGGAGCCCTCCAAGTCAGCAGGAGCCAAAGGAGAGGGCTTCGATGTCATGAAATCTGGAGATGCCCGTGTTGCTCTCATTGGTTTCCCTTCCGTGGGTAAGGTAAGTCAACACAGAAGGGAGGTTGGGTGAGTTTCTTAGAGTCTGTTGTAGTGTTGAGAGAAGGTGAGAGTGATTATTTGTGCATTTAAAACACATGTCCACAACTACAAATTTGAATGTGAACACACTAAACATAAATATGCCATCAGGTTTGCCAGAATGTCCGTTTTTTTGTGAGCAAGTACATGCAGCCCCCATTTCTTGTTGTCAGTAAGGATTTTGTATTGCCATGCTTATGTGTGTGTATCTGTCATTATCTTTTACTTTTTAATAGTTTATATTGCCATATTGTTATACTGTTATATTTTTTCTTTTTGCATGCACCAACATCACCACAGCAAATTCCTCGTATGTGTAAAATCATACTTGGCAATAAAGCCTTTTCTGATTCTGATCTGAGAGGAGCTCTTAAATTTTTGTCAGCACTCTTGTCAGGTGAGAGGCCACCAGAAAGAGTCTGCAGCCTGACCCGGAACCTAAGATACCTTTTGTCTAACTCAACCTTCTCTTGTGTCCTGTAGTCCACCTTCCTCAGTTTGATGACATCGACAGCCAGTGAAGCTGCTTCCTATGAGTTCACCACCCTCACCTGCATACCTGGTGTCATAGAGGTACACACATGCACATGAACATACCTTTTCACAATATCCCTTTTTCTCAGCAGTCATTTTGACATGACATAGCAGGTAAACACAGGTGTTACTAATGACATTAATGAAGTTTCTGTTCCATTTAGGTCTAACAGAGCCAGGGTCCTGCTATTGTTCATGCTGGCTCACTGGAAAGACTCTGCTACACCTACAATGGAACAGAACGTTCATTAGTGTCATTAGTAACACCTGTGTTTACCTGCTATTTCACGTCACAGTGGCTGCTGTGGAAAAGTCTATTGTAATGTTGACTGTGGGTTGTAGCCTTAATGTGTCATTTATGCTGTTTTTATTGCTCTTTAGTACAAAGGGGCCAACATCCAGTTGCTAGATTTGCCAGGAATCATTGAGGGTGCTGCCCAAGGTACGCTTCAGTTTTTGCGTTTTCATTTCTGAACTCAAGCTGCCATTATTAAGGCTTTACAAGCCCTCAAATGCTTATTAAAGTGTATTTTAGAGAGGCCAAACTAGTCACTAATTACTGATGTTTGATAAGACCATAGTGTGTAAAAATGCATGACCGTTCACTGCATGTGACACACCAGTGACCCAAGAGCCCTTATTCAGATTTGCATTCGCTCTCATGTGCATGGATGCCTTCAGTTACCAGATGTTGTCACGGGCAAGTTAGTAACCCTGAGAAAGAGTCCCAGCTCTATGGTGGTTGTAACTGGCTGACCTTTGACCTTTCCTAGGTAAGGGTAGAGGTCGGCAGGTCATTGCCGTCGCCAGGACAGCAGACGTAGTCATCATGATGTTGGACGCCACCAAAGGAGACGTTCAGAGGTGTGTGATGCCTACTGTTTGTGTGTGTATGGGAGCATCTATGTTTTCTATTAAATTATTCTTGCTGGTAACTTTTTTTTTTTTTGTTCTATCCCCCAGAGCACTTCTAGAGAAAGAGTTGGAATCAGTGGGCATCAGACTCAACAGGACAAAACCAAATATCTATTTCAAGGTACAGTTTCCATTCCGCCTCTGTGATTTCCTTAAAACTCTTTCTGATTGTGTTGTCTTTGTGAAATTATCTTCTTTTTCCCCCTCCTTGCAGCCCAAGAAAGGCGGCGGCCTCTCTTACAACTCCACAGTTCCTCTCACCCACTGCTCAGAGAAGCTCGTTCAGCTCATCCTTCATGAATACAGTATCCTTCATGTTGCTGATATAATATTATACTAAAGATGAAAGCAACAGTGAGATAATTCTTCCAAAAGACATCTCTGGCATTTTGCTTTTCTTTCTGTCTCTCTCCCTTTGCTCCTGTCTCTTGCTCACTACAGTTTCCCACTGGTCATGACATTTTTACAACGAAAGGAAAGACAAGGAAAGTCATGGAATCTGTAAATTCTCTGGGAATCTGGGAATTTTATGTATGGGAATATGGCGGAATGTATTTGCATCATATTCCAATCAGAACGTGTAATTTTGTTCGCTTTGGAGCTGAAATAAACTCCCGCATTGACACACCAGGAAGGAATACAGTTCATGAGGCCATCAAAGAATTTTGACTCAGGCATGGAAAGTCTTGGAAAAGTCATGGAATTTAACACCAGTGGGAATCCTGTCAGTCTCTGCATCTCTCTCTTGCTCTTTCAATTCCTCAGACCTCATAAGAACACATTCTATTCTCACACTAGTAGGTGGATGATTTCTTTAACCCTCCCCTCTTCAGAAATCTTCAACGCAGAGGTCCTCTTCAGGGAGGACAGCACACCAGACGAGTTCATTGATGTCATAGTCGGAAACAGAGTTTACATGCCTTGCCTATATGTAAGTCAGTATTTATCATCCCTGTTGGGTGAAAACCTTATATAAAGCAGCCTCATTTTTAACTTGACCACCCTGCATTTATTTAAAGGGATTTGAACGCATTTTATAACCCCAAGGATGGAAGAATTTTTCCAACCCGCAGAAAACCACATAATCCCAAATGAAGTGAGACATGAAAATCAGCAAAATTACAAGTTAGAGGTTTTCATGATAACAGTGATATATGCTCTGTATGTGTATGTCATTATCTGTCTACTTTTTAATGTGTGTCCATGTATGTGTGTTCCTTGGCAGTTGTGGAATATACCGTTTTTTCCTCAAGCTGTAATCATACTGTGTGGTGTGTGTGTGTGTGTGTGTGTGTGTGTGTGTGTATGATTTACAGGTGTACAATAAGGTGGATCAGATCTCCATTGAGGAGGTGGACCGCCTGGCACGCAGACCTCACAGTGTTGTCATCAGGTTAGCTGTGTGTGTGTGTGTGTGTGTGTGTTCAATGATAGGTTCGGGTATAAGCTGCCATCTCAGTGCCTGTTTATGTACATGAGAGTTAAGATACTTTGCTTTTGTGCATGTGTGTGTTGCAGTTGTGGGATGAAGCTGAACCTGGATTACCTTCTGGAGATGCTGTGGGAATACCTGGCTCTGATTTGTATTTACACCAAGAAAAGAGGAGGTATACACACACACACACACACACACACACACACACACACACACACAGGCAGATATTAAGCTCACCGTCTTGTTACAACCTAAGCTCATAATTAATCACATTACAATAATCTGAAACATTCACATACACAGTTTCTCATAAATACACCTGCT
>OMKZ01039452.1:5463-27307 GCA_900302535.1 Neoniphon sammara | reverse complement strand
ATATAGACCTTGAAATTTTTGAAATAGCAGGGTTTATCCTTGGCTAAAGATTACTATCAATGCACACACACACATGCATAAACACACAAGCATGGTGTATTCCCTTCGGGCTGTGAGATAGTGTTGTTTATTGACTGTGGCCTGATAGTGAAGTGCTGCAGACACACACACACACACACATGCATGCACACACACTACTTTTCCAGCCCATTTAACCACATGGTAATAACCCAAGGCTTCACTGACTTGGGAACTGACAAGACTGTTCCTCTCACAGGAAAAACAAATTTCAGTCTGTTGGTGCTCCCTTGTGGTTTGAAAAAGTAATTACACATTGACACACTAAGGGGAGCAACTTTCTTCAATGACATATTTTCTGTTCTGATTAACCTGGTTAACCTATCAACCCTACTGTGTTACACCAGATCAGTCTGTTTAAAAAAAGGTCAGATCATTTAATAAGCTACTACATGTGCTTTGTTTATCTTATCAGATGTAGTCATATATCTGTCTCAAACATGGTCACCTCACTTACAACTTGGACAAGATAAGAGTTATCAGAATGCTCTGTATGCCTGTTGGCTTGTCCTTGAACTATATTTAGCTTGCCAAGGTTTGTTCACTACTGTTACTATGACTCCTGTTGCATGTACTACTTCTACAAGCGTGTAAATAATGATAGGCTTATACTTTAATAATGATCATTGTCCTGATCAATGTCTTATGTGAGAGCACAGTTTTGCAAAATGGGCTCAAGTCATGAGTAATAATAACATAATAACATAAAGGAAAAATTGGGAAGCACATTCAAAGTGATTTTCATGCTAAACCCCTAATCCTCACCAAAAAAAAGGCTGTTATAAAAAAAAAAAAAAGAAAAAAAAAGAACATCAGTAGATCAGTATCTATGGCAGTGCCTTCCCTCCATGGTAATTTCCCTGTAGAGGATGTATAAGTCTAGGAATAACCCAGATCTGGCAGACCTCAGAGCCCTGGGATGATTCGGGGGCCCACAGCAGCGCTCTGCCCCGCCACCAGAGGGCTGTTGCTGGGCTACCAGAGGCAGCCTGGCCCGGACCCGCTTTTGCCCCGCCCCCCTGGAGGCACTGGGGTTGCTAGGCAGCTAAACCGATAGAAGGAGGTTTTATACCGAGTGACTCACTTTTTCCTCATCCTGTTTTTCTCTTATCATCTGGAGCAGTAATTTGTATTCTGTGTGTTGTCCATCATATGTGGCTGGAAGTTATCTTGCTTGCGAGTGTGTGTTTGCATGCACTTAAGCTCATCTATTGTACTGCGTCCCCTCAAACCCAACGCTGACAATCGTGCGGTCAACCTCAGCCCACTTTCCCAACCTCCCATCATGCTTTGTGGCAGTTGGAGTGCATCATACCACTGGGTGAGGTTGCCGTATGGACTATAGTGGTCCTCAGATGGCTAATTGACCAAGTTGCCACAAACTTTCTGCTTTCTGGGTCATCAGGCCACACATCACTTAACATATACAACCACTACACGTTCATACGACTACACACTCACAAACAACACACACCCCATACCATCTCTCGCCACACACACTAACACACAGAAGCACCAGAGGCCCCTGGGGTGTTACTGTCACCGCGAATGACATATCACCTCTCTGCAAAGTCTCATGGGAATCTGTAGAGGTGGCCTGCAGTGACGCTTTGTAACCCTGTCAATCACACTTCTGCCACCTGGACTCAAGATAGCACAACGCAATTTAATTTGGCTCTTTGTTACCTCTCGGCATCGGCGCTCTTATCCTGAATATCACACACACACTGTTGTAATGCGTCCCGGTGCAGTTGATGGGGGTCCGGGAGGAGACGGACTGCAGGAGCGAACGCCAGAATCTCCTCAAGCTGTCAGTGCAGCTTGCCTTATCGCTGGAAGGAGAATTAAACAGTTGAATTGTGCCCAAACATGAAAACCTTTTGGAAAAGCGTCACACAGTCTCTGGGAAATGTCATCGTTCATCGTTCGTGATATAGGTGATCCAGCAATGTGTCTTTTTAACTGCGCCATGTGCAAACATGTTAATGCTAAAAGACTGATAGCAATTAGCCGTGATGTAAAAGCTATCCAAATGCTATATTCAAGTTTAGGTTAGTTTATTAAAGGGGCAATGCACATGATAAACATTTCAGTAAACGGCCCCGTTTAGCCAGGATGGAAAAATTTCCTCTGTGATCCCAAGGCAGAAATGATGCCTTAACAGAATGTGACTTAAACACTGAAGTCACCCACTGAAATGCTATTCTATGTTAGTGCAGTATCTGATTTTAAATGTATTGAATGAAATAGGCCGCTGTAAAAGGAATTTTATTTATTTAACTTATTTATTTGGCTGCCATTTGTGGAATTCTAAAGAAACCGTCTCCCTTTACATGTTTTTTATTTTTATTTTTTTTTAGCTGAAGGCTGAAATGAAAACTTACATTTTGGGTTAAACTCTTCCTTAAAGCATCAAAAGAAAAATGTATTGCTTTAGCCTACATTTCACTTGAGTCTTCACACATACGGCTGGAATAACAAACAAGAAAAGTTTTGTTTTTCATCGTGGTCAAACTTGTGTAAATCCGTATTATTCCACTTCCTTCTGCTGTTACAACAATATAAACTTCAAGTAATAATAAATACTACTGCTATTATTATTACTATTTTGTTCTTATTTCCGACCGGAGCTGTAGACTCTGCCCTCATTCAGTCAGAAAGTGAGTTCCCACAGTGTGAGAGGCAGGAAGAACAGATGTGAAGGCTACACCAGAAAGGCAACATGACTTTCTCTGTCAACTTTTTCCTCACACCAACATTACGCCTGCTCTTTTCCATGGTGAGAAAGGTGATGAGGAAAAAGATAAGCTGGGAGGAACAAGAAAAAGATGAATATCAATATGGCACGTGGAGGACAGAGAGAGAGAGAGAGAAGAAGAGGATGCAGTGAAGACAGTGACAGGGAGAGGGGGATCTAGTGGAGGGAAAGAGAGAGATAAACGAAGCAGTCAGATGTGCTGCCTGACAGTGGAGGTGAAGGCTGAGATCTGAGGTTCAAAGAGAGGTCAGGGTTCAGAGGTCACAGGGTCACAGGCCAAACACAGGTCGGCCTCTTGAGGTGACAGCAGGAGATAATAATGTCTCTCCTGCTGCGGGAGGAGAACAAAAGGACACAGGGCGGGCACACACACACACACGCTCACATGCATACACACTTACTTGATGTGGTATCACCTCAAATTAAAGTCTACTTTTTTTTTCCATCAACGCTCCACTCAGTTCTTGTTCTTCGGTCCCTTTCCTGCAGCATGTTTTGCCTTAATATGTGCTGTTCTTCATTTATTTATACATATGGGGAGAATGTTGCAATAAACTTCCTACACAGGTCTGGAAAGTCTGTAAATATTTGGGATATTCATTTATACATTTGGTCATTTGCTTTGTGGAAACATTAAACCACCAGAATTTGCGGTAGAGTTTGACATGACATTATTATGCATCCAAAGACTTGTGGCTCTAACTAGGCTAGATTCTGGTAGCAGACATAGTGGGCCAAATTTATTGTTTTTAAAAGTGAACCTGCACTGTGTCCCTCCAGATTATTGAGATCTGTTCCATGGCAAATCTGAGAAACTATGTTTTTCCTATTCCCAAGGTTCTTGATGTTTTTGCGCACAGGGAGAGGAGGAAAGAGTGAGAAAGATAAAAAAGCTTGGTCTGGGTATGTTTCGGCCCTGTATGGAACAGCGTTGGTATCATTCGGTTTTTCTGTTTTAATTTTGAACATGTGGGACCCTGTCCAGAACACTTGTATCTATAGCAACAGTAGAACCATAGCAACCAGTATCAACATCAACCCACTGGGATATTTTGTTGTATTTAACATGGGATTATATCTTTCACTTGAAATAATATTGCATCAAAACACACCAGCTGCCCTAGCTAGAGAAGCAGCCAGTAGCCAATATCATAGTAAGTCTTTTTAAAGGGGAAAAACTGGAGGAGAGTACGGGAACTGAGAGGGAATAGAATTAAGATCCCTCTGCCTTTTCTCAGCAGTCCCTAATGTCATTAGCGTGTGTATTTCTTCAATTTCCCAGTGTTGCTGTGCTTTGTGGTTTGTTTTGATTCTTTTATCTCCTTATCAACTTTCTCTGACTTTCCACATTCGTGCTTTCTGTTTAAACCAGTTGGGTATTTTAAAAGAGGGGGTTGTAACTGACTGTTGACCTTGTGTATCGACTTGCATGATGACAATAATCCTGCTAGCAGCCTTTGGAAGCGGGCTGGTATCAGATTCATCAGGGCGCTCTACCCTGCCGTACTGAACCGTGAACAAAATGCTCTGGAAATCCATGTTGTGCTGCGAGCACGGCACACTATAGTGCTGTGTGTACACTCATGAGTACATTTAAAAGCATGCAATACACAAACACATTCCTGTGTCAGGTGTGTGTGTGTGTGTAAGGAGGAGAGGCCCTTCTCTACCCCCTTGAAACCCTCTGGTCAAAATTCCAACACCTCCTGGAGGCTTGGGGTGCTTGGTATGTCCTCAAACCACCACCGAATATGGAGCATGCGTACACACTCAACTCACACACACACACACACACACACACACACACACACACACACACAACTCCCATGTAACAGGTCCAGTAAATGTGGGGTGCTGCGGGGGTAATAAAAGCCTTCTGCTGTGGTGTTGCCGAACCCCTGCATTTAACTGGCTCTTTGAATGTGTTATTCCTGCGGTCGGCACACTGACTGTCTCGCTGTATTTACTGAGATTTGGGAATTGGCACGCATTCATTTGGGAGACACTGGTGCTTTTGCTGAAAATAAAACAATTGTGGCACTGTTGTACGCTGCCGATGTGTATGCATTTGCATTTTGTGTGTGTGAATCCAGGTAGCTTTGTTTATCTTCCACATTTACCCTATGTACCTTTCAAGTGTGACACACACACACAAACACACACACACACACACACCGGTGTGTGTCATGGTCCGGTCGCTCTGTATTGATGTCAGGCGCTGTCCTCTGATGTCTGATTGGGTTACCGGGCAACCAGACCTCTCTGATGTCATCACCTCCTGTCTTTGTCACGCCAACAGTCAACATGCCAAGTGTGTGCGTGTACAGTGTGTGTTTGCGTCTGTGACTGCGTGTGTGTGTGTGTGTGTGTGTGTGTGTGTGTGTGTGTGTGTGTGTGTGAAGTTTATGTGGCAGTGAATGCGTTTGACAAGAGTGAAGTGTGATGTTTATGTAGATTACGATGCATCATTGGATCAGCCCAGTGAGTCTCCCTTTGTACTCTGTGAAATTACAGGATTTAGTTTCACGGAGTTAGATATAGTATCTTGCTAATCAGTGGGTACAGAGGAGTGTCACAAACACTCCATTGTCTTCTTTTCTGCTTGGTGTTTTAGAAGTTGCTTTTTTCTTGCATTTTGGAGAATGTCACAGGGTCACGAGTGTCTCTTTGATATCTTTTTCAGTTTCACTTCTGTGTGAATCCACTTTGCTTTTGGGGTCAAATAACCTTTAATCCTATTTCATATAATAAGGCTTTAAATAGCCCAGTAGCGTCGTTCTTCATTGCCTGTCGTGACTGTGTGTCCTGTATGGCTCATTTAAACAGCAACATGTTCAGGGCTGCACCATTCCACTGCTAATCACCCCCACCTGCCTGCCATGGGCCGATCACATGCCGACACTCCGCTCTCACCAGTGTGACACTGCTGAGCTGACCATACACACTCTGTTGATGCTGTGTTTTGGTTGGAGCCTGCGCTGCCTGATGTTGTAATTCACTGCTGCAGAAACTGAATTAGGTTGTATATCAAATTACCATAAATAGCAGTGCTCCACCAGGGCAGGATTTTTGGACCTGGGCTGAAAATGACTCAGATGTGATATATCTGCTGATATGTTTATCATTGTCACACAGCATAGTTTATCATTTTATTCCCTCAAGATCGGATTTTCAACAAGAATCCACATATATTGAGCTTGCAGCCCTCATTCACTCCTTGTAAGCTTGCCTTTCCGAGTTTAAGTTGTAAATAGATTGCATACATTCTGTTGCTTTTTATTCAGAAATAAAACAATCTGAAACAAAAAAGTAGCTTTTATGGTGAAGGGAACACTTGCATCAGTTTTGTAATGATATTATTTGCTAAAGTGTTTATATGGGACACACGTAAACATCTCTGCATCTTGTAAAATTTGACTTGTGTTTACTGCTTTATTTGCATGGACGTTCATAGTAACAATATTTACCAACAGCAGTTGAAGGCAGCATCTGCTTGCTGTTGTAATGATGGTTGGTTCAGTGCAGAAAAAATGCAGAAAATAAAGACGATGTGGTAAAAATAAAAGTTTTTGATGGACAGTGCAGTTGTTTGGCTTCAAGCCGTTTAGATTATGCTGCACAAGCTGTTTGGACTGATTTTATGGCCATTGTGTCATCATTTAATTTGGTTATTGAACTGCATGTTTACCAGTCAAAAACCAGAGCATACTGACTAAGAGAAACTCTGGATCACACCCATGTATATAATTAACCATGAGATGAAACCAAACATCAATTGTAACCTGTCAAAGATCAGTTTTCATATATGCCGCCAAGCCAAGGTATCAGTATCTGTTTGCTATCACTGACTGTAACAGATATCAGATCAAACATATTGATTATTGTCACTGCTGTCGTTTTTCTGTGAGCGTTTCTTAGAGAATAAAAATGAAGATTTGTGGAGTGGAAGTGAGGAGGGGGTTGAAGTAACGCTAACCTTTTATGGTAACCTTTGACCTTTCACCTCCCTTAGGGGGCAAATGGTACTAAAAAGGTTTTTCTTCCTGGAAAGGCGAAATCAATAGACTTAAGTCCGTCCTGTCTGTCTGTATATTTGACACTCAAGTAGAAATGGAAAAGAGGCCCAGCGCGGTCAACACAGATATGTCCTCTGTGAAGAAGTGTGGGTTTGAACAGCAGGATATCCAGTAGGATTTACACTGAAATGAGGTTCAGTCATTCAGACATTCATTCAGTGAACACAGCATTAATATTTGCAGTATATTCACTGTAGGGTGACTTGGCCTGTTGGGATAGGTTGGCTTTTTCATATCAAAGCCAGTTTTACTCCAGAAAAAGCCTCAAAAGACCGTGTCCTGTGCTATTTTACTCACTCATCCCTCTGTCTGCACTTTCATGCGTCTCTCTCTTCTTCTCTGACCCCTTCACAGGGGAGCGCTACACTGGTTAATTATTAAAGGTCTATGGCCTTTGGTTTCATCTGTGTGGACAAAGGTCCACATGCACTGTGTATATATATATATATGTGTGTGTGTGTGTGTGAGAGAGAGAGAGAGAGAGAGAGATTTAGTGCACCTGATTTGCTTATTGTTTGGTGGGTTAAGCCGGGACACAAGTGACAGGCAGAGGATGTGATTGCCCCCGTGTGTAAACACAGCCAGCGCTGACACAGTAGATTTCATCTGTACAGGGACAACAAAAAGGAGGCCAGGGACCTGGCGGAGGGCTGGGGTTTATAGGTCTAGGTTTACACTCGATACCAGCCACGGACCTAGGATCAACTTTCAGTTGTGTCATGGGTCCACAAAGAAAAATAATAGCCTAACTGACTTTGAAGCAGTGTTCAAACAGGAGGAAAGCTTCACCTAATTGTCCACATTGAGGTTAATCAAAGTTTTCTGAGTAGAAATTGGGAAGGAAAGGTACTATTTCTGGATATAAAAGTTGCAATAGCACACATTTGCACACACACTCACACAGTGTTGGTTTATTGCCACACCTTGGTGGTCACACTCCCTCAGCAGTTCACTTACACTTGGGTGGGAAAACTCCACCTCCCTAACACACTTATGGCTCCCAATAACTTTTGTTTTTGGTTTTGGTCCCTGAGGGCTTTATTGTGCTATTTTAGCCTGCTTGGCCCTAACCCTAACCCACTTTAGCCTATGCTGCTCAGCCATGTTCAGTGCCACCTCCGGGTACTGTGTTAGGTTTGTTGGTTAACCAGTCCTTTCCAAAGATAGAGTGACTGATAATGTAATTAGAGTGTTTGCATGTCCCAAAAAGTTTTGAAATGTCTTCAGAAAAATTATGTAAATTCAGTGCCTTTAAATGTTTTAAGTGGAAAAACTGTTGTGGTTTCTTGGTACGCTGTTTTTGTGGACAGAATTTAGCCTAAACTTGCAGTCTTTTGTTCTCATGAGCCAGAGTTGTTTTTGTTTTCACATTTATTTCAGTTGCAAAATCAGCCTTTTATGTCATTCTAGCTGGCATTTCGAAGGTCTTAAACAGTTTTCACTTTAACATGATGAACACACCCTGGTTAGAGAGTGCAGAGGTAGGCCTACAGCAGGGTATGTTGTACACCTGAGGGAGAGAGAGAGACACAAGAAAGGAAACAGAGGGATAAACCAGGGAGGAAACAGAGGTAAGTGGAAAAAAAAGGTGTGAGGAAGAGAGGGAAGGAAGGAGGGAGGAGTGGTTACCATGCCGGCCAGCGGATGAAGGGGAGGAGCAGAGATCAAGGATCATAGAGAAGAGAAGAGGGAGGGAAGGAGAGAGGGAGGGGATGGGCCAGCTCGTGTTTCAGCACTGTGGTTACTAGGGCTGGGCGTAATCCTAACCCTATACTCATACACACACAGATCGTCAACTCTCGTACACACACTCACACTCTGGAGGATCGTCCGAGACTGGAGCAGAGAGCAGAGGGGAACCTCAACAACACTCACTGTCAGTTCACACACTCACAGACTGTGAGTGTGTGTGTGCAGCAGGTGAGGGCTACGCTCCCTCCCTCCATACCTTCTTGTTTCTTGCTTTATCGCCTGTGCTGTTTAACTGATAGGACGACGGTTGTCAGCACTTGGATTTTTTTTTTCCACATCATCCACCTACTTGGCACGCCTCCTCCACCTATCCTATGACGACGACACACCAGTATGCCGTTAAACACCCGTGCACTTTGACATCCGAGAAGAAGCGAGGAAGAGGAGCCGGATGAAGAAAGAATGATTGACGCACCAGACGGAGTTGGATATAACTCTCTACAAACCTCCTGCTGTGCCGTCGTCTTCGTCACCTGGCATTTACGCGCACATGCACCATAGAGGGTCTGTATTTGGAACCTGTGACGGGAGCTTTCCGAGTGTGTTTGTGCCAGTGTGTGAATTTGCGTGTAACCTCATCAGCCTGGAATAGACACAGGGACGCTGCTGGTCTGCAGCCCAACGCTTGTCAGCTGGTGTGTGCAAACAACTACAAGATAACAACACTCCCAGGCACACGTGGCCATGAGCGTCCGTTGGCTTGTTATGATTGAAAAGTAACCTAATGTGATTAGGAAACATCTCTCCAAACGTTCATGCACTCCAAAGAATTTTGCAGCCAACAGTGTTTGCGCACACGTGTGTCTGTGTCTGTGTGTGTGCCGGAGAGGGGCGGTGATTTTCCAGATCGCTGGATTGCTTAATTACCACTTTGGGTTTGGGAATCACGCCCGGACTGTTTGAGCACAAAGGAGGAGAGGAGTGGAGTGGCGATGAGTTAGCCTGGCGTTTGGCTCATGATGGAGGGATGAAATGACGGGGAGAGAGGTGGGAAGTTGAGACCGCATGGGTCACAGTCATGATCTGGAACTGTGCACGAGGAGGAGAGAGAAGGACTAGAAGTAAACTTCCTCCTGTAACTGATTTGATGCACAATGTGGAGTGTGAATAGTTTGGATTTTATCATGTGTTCATATCTGGAATCTGGTGCTCAATTCGTAGATGCTTAGGACTTCGATTTCTGCAAATATTTCTACAGATCTCCAAGTTTTCTAAAAACCTAAGGATGTACATCTGAGGAATTTGCTTTCTACCATTCAAATAGCTCTGGACAATTTGATTTAAGGTAAACAGATTGACCCTCCATCCTTCTCTTCTCTGACTGTCTCACCCGGAGTGAGGATGAGGGGAGAGAGGAGATCCAATTCTTTCCGCAAGGAGAAACCGGCGGGTCTGTCCCGGGCTCTCAGCTGGCTCAGCGTCTCCACACTGTCCCGCCAGAGCAGACGCATCTTCCGCAGCCAGAGCGAGCTGCACACCGCCCACGATCGCCACGCACACTCGCGCTCGCACACACACCTTTACGCCGCTGATGAGGAGGGGGACGAGGACGGCGACAATTGGGTATACGCGCCGCAGCACAGAACAGGTGAGAATGGAGGGAGAGATGGAGGGAAAGAAGGAAATGTGATGTGGATGGGTGGGAGGAGGAAGGAGAGGACTGTGTCATCACTCAGTCTGTTCTCTTGAAGGTATCTTGCATTAGATGCACACCACAGTACCGCCAGATTGCATCACTTAGGCCAACTTGTGACAAGTCTCCTGGTCATTTGAATGGGCCTCTATGCTCACTCTCTCTCTCTCTCTCTCTCTCTCAATCAGGAAGCCAATGAATAGCTTGTTTACATCCACAGACAAAGCAAGAAGTGGGTCACTGTCTTTTTATGGCCTCTTGTTCTCCGTCTCCATGTCCTTGGCACTTCCTGGTTGCCACAGGGGGTGAACGGGAGGTGCGCCCGGTCAGGCGGGCTGTCAGGGGGTCAAAGGGCACTTTGTGTGTGCGCGATAGGTAAACAATGACGTGGCCGGACTCGAAGCAAGTGATGTCACGTCCACGGTGATGCCAGAGGCTGGTGGCGATGTGAGCACGTGGTTTGGTGTCAGGGAGAGGCCGTCATTGCACAGTGTAACCACATGGTATGGATGCAGTGATGATGCTGTAGAATAGTCTGGTAGAATAAGACCATACCACATTCTAGTTTATATCAGCAAGGATCTTATCTTCACTGAGGTAAGAATGCCATTTATTCATGGTACTTAGGTGGTGTTGTGTTTCTTGATTAGGTTCATTATATATTGATCAGTTCATTAGTTTTGTGTGTGTGTGTGTGTGTGTGCACATGCAAGTGCACGAGTATCCAGTCAGCGGTGTCAATGAGCCGTTGGGGACACTGTAACTGTAGCCCAGCCTTTACTTGAGGATGGAAAAAGACACCAGTGCTGTACTATAGTCTCACTGCTCACCTCATTAACACAGATCCGGACTTCAGTCATCTTCAATAGAGCCGCAGGTCCATCTCAGGTGGACTCACGTCAGCAAGGACAGCCTTGGTTAGTCTGGTAGGCAAAGCTCCACTCACTCCGCATATTCGTTTTGAATTTACTTTGAATAGTCAAATGATGGTGTCCTTGGTGAGCAGTACAAGGTGAGTCCTCCATGAAGTCTGGCTGGGTAATTGCTTATCAACATGCAACAAATCTTGAAACTCGGTCACAGTGTAATGAAAGAGGTGTGTGTTGGTGTATAACTATATTCAGTGCTTGTGGTACATAAATGCTTAACTAGGGCTGGCTCAAATTCCATTTTACAGAGTTTGAATACTTGTGATTTTTGAATGGCTATTCAAATAGTCATTCAACACACTCAGTAATAGACCTGCTTGTTCAACATAATAGTATTTTTTTAAATGGCACTGCAAATTCTCAAAGCCTGAAGTGCAGGTTAATTACTGCATTTTAAAGTACATCCAATGTACGGCAACTTTGTATTAATAATGTTGTGGATTGTGACAATAACTGCTCCACCCTTCAAAATTTGTATATGCCATGCTGATAAATTTTAGGCTACTGTATATGTCGCCTTAATCAACTGGAATATTTGGGGTAATATTCGAGTCTAAAATTTAGTTTTGAATGTCAGCCCATCAAACACATATCGAAGCTGTTGAATAGTTAGGGCCAACCCTGTGCTCACCTGCGTGTGTTTGCATGTTTCTGCCTTCATGCGGAGGGCTCAGGCTGCAGCACCATGCTCTGTGTGTGACTGTTCAGACATGAGGAGACAGGGTCAAGTTACCCAACCACAAGTAGACATTTTGTTGCCCCACGGGAACGTGGAGCTTTAACACTTTAGTCCCTCAACTTGTCGTTCATTGCATCTCTCTATCCTCCCGAGTCACTCTTTCACCTTTGAACCTGTCTTTCACCCTTCCTAAAACAGATCGGCGCTGCACATGGCTGGGATGGTTCGAAGTCTTGACATTTTTTTCTCAGAGCCAAAGGTTAGAGGCTGGAGGCAAGCGAACATAAAACGGTCACCATTTTGGAGCATCAATTATGAAATCCATGGCCCACACCTACACCAGCTGGTATAGAGTTATTGCTATAGTTAACGTTGATGTTATTGAAACTTTTGTCATACATTATCAGCCATGTTTTCATACCCAGCCGTTGTCATGTCTTGAGATGTCTTAACATGTCTGAAGAACAAAAAACTTTCAAGAGGGCTCGAGACATATAGCTTTCATGTCTTAAGGCATTTTAAGACATTTTAAGACATGTCGGAAGGCTTGGTATGTTCATATTTTTTCCCATGTCAGCATTTGTTGACCTTGCATGGCCTGTCAAGTTGCATTGCAGTGTGTTGGAAGCCTTGCATTATAAGAGGACAGACACAAGAAAACAGAATTAACAGATTAAACTTGAACCATTTTTAAAATGATTTTTATTGCCATGGATGATTTCTATATGGTTTCCTTAGCAGTTATTCCATAACATCCCTATCATTTCTCTATGACTGTGTGTTCAGTACGTGCAGTTGAGTGTGTGTGCTTACAGAGCAAGAGCTGGTATCTGAGCCCAATCTTTACATATCAAGATGTACTACACTCCATGTTATTCCTCTGGTTTTATCTGTCTTATATAAGAGGATCATCCAACCTTATTTTGAGACTGTCTTGTCCGTGTTTGTTCCTACAACGTTTTCATAACAACATGTAGTCTTTGCTGAGTACCAAGACTTGACAGATCATCTGTAGTCCACCACTGGCTGTATCTCAGAGTTAATTTAATGGTCTGATAGGTTTGTATTTTTTTATTGATTATCTGGTAGGTAGTTTCAGAAGGTAAATCCAAATTGATCAGTCCTAATCAATGATAATTGATCATTCACTTGTTGATTCTCATAAGAAAGAAGGAGGAAGTGTTTATTGATTGGGTAATATTACCAAACAAGGCTCGGAGGATGAGAGTATGCATTAGAAGATGGAAAAATTACTTTCTAACTTGTTAACTGCTGAGTTAAGACAAATTGTCCTTCCATGAAAACATTCAGATCCATCTTCCTTTTTTTCTTTCTTTTATTCTATTCTTTGTTTCACATGCTGTCTCTCTTTCCTTTATTGTGTCTCTTTCTTCATCTATTCCTGTCATACAGACTCTGTCTTTTTATAGATTATTCTAGACTTGAGACAGAGTCAGAGACAGGTCAACATAAAGCTGTTCCATCCGTAACACACACACATACACCACGCAGAGGAAACCTCTCATAAGAATACCTCTCCAGTTTGAATCTTATGTTTTTATAACATCTGGACTTGCTCCTCCACGCCTGCCAGGACTCCATTACAAGACACATAGGCGGCCGTGCACGGTGCCTGTGTGTAAATATAGCCCGTAATGAGTGCCTGTGGCCCCGGTGGCTCCCTAACCGGCAATTTTGACGCGGTCTCCGGGGTGACCAGTTGGGTGTTTGCCTCGGTTACCAAGGTAACGGTGTGCGAGTGCGAGCGTTTCCTGGTGTGGTTCAGTTTGACCTTCCGATTGGAACAACGCTGAACCAATCATGTGTGAGAGAGCCGTCTGGTACACAAGCTGCCATTGGCTGTCCAGGTGAAGAAGATGGGCTTGATGTGGATTAACAGTGCTGGGTTGTTCTCGACCAAAGTAAATTGCCACTGTTTGTCATAAAAATATACAGTTTCTTTAGATGATAGTTCAGGCTGGACTTTAAATAGAACTGGAGCAAATCTGATATAATTCACCACAGCACTGCCTCGTGATTATTGAGTTTTTGGTCACACACACCTTCCTCAGAATGTCATAATCAGTTGGCACTCAGAGACAGGCATATGTGACATATGACACATTGCTGATAGGCAGTTTCAGGTGCTCAGCTGTAGGTGAGTCACAAATCGATAAATCGGCGTGACTTATAAACCATAAAAATCAGAGACTGTAAATAGTCAATAATAAAAAAAATATCAACTACTGAATAAATTTGTCAACAAATAGAATCACCACTTATCAACTAGAGGAAATGTGGGCTATGACATATTTCCATTTCTCGGTATAGAATTGGAGCCAAAAGTGGATTATGAGCCTATGCCTGCTGGTTTGACTGGTATAGCAGTATTCTTTGAAGCTGGTTCCTGGGGCAAGAGACTTCTCATTTAAGCAGAAAAAGTAAAGAAATGCCTCATTTAGACCTACTTTTACACAGTTAAACAAGTTGAGAACAGCTTTATTCTGAGTTTTTTGATGCAGTAGAGACTGCACTGCAGGTGAGCAGCTCTTTTTGTTCCTGGGGCCCCAGAGGGAAATGACCTGTTGGGTCGCAGGCCTGTAGGTGGCAACAGTGAGCTAACGCTGAGACAGATGATTGTGTTATCTCTCTGGTCTATCATCTGTCCACTTCTCCCATTTAACCCCCAACCTTTCGCTCATAACTGCTGTTAAATCTCCACCTCTCCACCACCCATAAAAATAAGCTCTCTCACTGCCCCTCTCTCTTTCTCTCTCTCTCTCACACACACACAAAATGACTTGATCAATCTCCTCAATCAACCTTATTGATTACCTACTAGGTTTACATGGATGTACGCCTGAATCAATCAGGGAAATGGCACGTCTGGAGCTCTGGAAGGCCATGTCAAGATAAAGATTGGACAGTCGGGCCCCAGAAGCCCCTTGGTGTCTATCTGCTTTGGGACATGAGGAAATGAGTCTGAATCCCTCTCTAGTTTAATACGGTAGCTGAGACTCTGGGCTTTACATGGTTACTTTACTGCTTGTTTGTACACCAAGTTACTGAGGGAAATACCGAGTACAGATAAATGAACTTGGTGACTCTAATTCTGATTCACTGAGATTTTCGTCGCTGGCAAACGCGACTGTACCATGTCAACATGTAAGATGGTAGATTTACAGATTTATTTACTAATGTGTTTTTTTTTCTCTGTGTGGCTTTTTCTGTATTTTATTTGTTTTGCGTACAGTTCTGTGTTTAAATATATGTTGGTATCTGTGTCTGACATGCTTTTTTGTTTGTTTGTTTTTTGCATCAACATTCGACACTTTATTTAGGGTAGCAACATACTGACCTAAATAATAACTATAGATTGGGCGACCAATGGCGTGGCAGCCAAAACCAGAATTGGGTCCCACATTATAAAATGACATTAATGTGGTGTTTATGAATTTAGGTTATATGAAAGGCTTTTGGGGCCATATTTGCCCATGTGAGATGCTTAGTGAAATTTGAGAGGATTGAGATGAGACCACAGTGTTTCGGCCTCTTTTGGACCGTCTTGGTTTTGGACTGGCAAGGGGTTGGACACACTAACAAACACACACACACACACACGCACAGAAACGCTCATCATCATTATGTAGTCCGTGTGTAATTCCAGATTAGCAGATAATAATTCGCTGTGGGGGGGGAATGGTGCGATGTTTAAACCAGCGAGGCCTCATTAAAAGACGGGCATGGAAATCTGGTTGATTGGCCTACAGCCCAGGGCATACACACTCATGTACATGTAAATACTAACATACACACACACACACACACACACACGCACGTATGCACATAGATACACAGAGCAAATTTATTGGGGCCATCTTGAAAGAAAGATATTCCATTTTGTATCATACTGTTAATGCTGTTCATAGTACATTGTTACATTGTTTCTAATCAGAATTCTCTCTCTCTCCCTCTCTCTCTCTCTCTCTTTCCTATGTGCTGACAACAATGATGTGGTGCTCATATTCAGGTAAGTCATATCTTTCTCTCTCTGACCCACATAACCTCCTGTGCAGCAGCTGATCCCAGATCAGACTTGTACCACTGACTAAAACCCCTGCAAAGCCTTACACACATCACAGTCCGGTTTGAACTCACGTTTAAGTGCATCATCACTTCTTCCCACCAAAACTGAAGCTGCTCTCCTAGAAGAAACTCATCTGACGTTCCCAACCCACCACACAAGACACCTTCTTTTTTAGTACACTTGGTACCTTACTGTATGATATCTTATTGCCTTTGTGCCATGGGGTGTAATCTGTTAACGTGACGAACTCGATTATGAAAAGGGGAGATACTGTGAATGAAAAGGCCATGGATATGCTGTGTTCACTTAGATATTGTAGGACGTTGTTCCAACACAAACCAGGGACTAACTCAGGATGAGAGCTTATAATCTGCCTCTCTACATACACAATATATCTCATGATATCATGGAAAAAAAAGATCTTTTTTACCCATCCAATCATTTTGTCCTATATGATGCATTTGCTGAGATTTTGTATTTATTTCCATTTGGTTATCCCAAGACTAAATCTGTGTGAGACCTGGTTGGGCCAATTTTTCCAGTTCCAGGTAATTTTCCTTTTGCGTGACTGACCACCAGTATTATGTTAGCTAAAACTAGCTTAGCTGTGATCTGCTTGTGTTGTGTGGGGTCTTATCTTGCTGTGACGCTGGGCTCTGCACAGTAACACTGTTTGTGCTGTACCGGGCTTGTTAGCAGATTGTACCGCACACCGAGTCGCTGCCTGTGGTTCATGATAAAATACTGTCTTTGTTGACAGCTAACAGTACGCCGTCTTTGGTGTGATATGAGCCTCTTGATCTTGTTTTATCCGTAGACAAAGACTTTTTAAGGGAAGGACAACAATAATTAGTCTGAATGCCTCTGAATACTTTCTTCCCATCCTCTGGCGAAGACACCATCCTTCAACCAGGAGACCCAGACCCACCTTCCTGTGAAGTGGGACAAGTCAAAATGGATTTTCCCTACAGGGCTCAATTAAATATCACATCTTTATTTACACTGATTTGAATAGTAGATATTCCACTTTGTCATTTTTACAAATCCAGCTGTGTGAGAGCAGTGATTAGCCAGACCTCAATGAAGGAACGAGGCCTGAGGTGTTCTCTGACAGCCAAGGGCTTTGTGGTCTAGGTTAGCAGCCATTTTGAATGAAGCAGCGTCCAATTAAGGTCGAGAGCTGAAGAAGTTAGATTTTATTGTCTGGTTAGGTGGGGGCTATTCTGGGCTTTTGTGTGTGTTTTTAATTGTCGAATATTTCCAGGGTTGTGTTTTTGTGGCGTTCTCATTTCACTCACTCATACAGAAAGGCTCCACATCTCACTCACACACACACATACACGCACCAATCAGCCGGTAATTGGTGGCATCTGGTTGAGGCAGACGTGTCATAGCCTGCAACCCGCACCAGGGTGGGATTAACATAGAAATAACACACATGCATACATACACAAACTTGTCAGTACATTTTGTACAACTGAAAGTTACAGAAAAATTACAACATAGTCTAACAGAGGGGCGTCACATGACATTATTGTGATGGCAACAGTGTTATTTGGTCTTTTGGAAGCATCAGTTTCTTCTTTTATAAAACCTGTGTGAATATTATACATGCTGTACCGCTCCCACTCCCAAAACTAGCTGATACCACATAAGCCAGAGGGTTGTTTCCAAACCTGCATGTATGTATCTTTGTCAGACTGGCAGACCTGATGAGTTTTGTGTAACCTGTGATCAGCTGGTTTAGATAGTAGCCAAAAGGAGCACAATGAGCTTCTAAATAAAGCTATTACCCAGCCCTGTTTATTCATCCTAAATTACAGCCTTTGTAATGAGGTTTTAGTGGTTTTTACCTTTAAGCTGTTAGCCTCTGTGTTAGCCAGCTGTGTTTTTGCAGTGTAAGAGAAAGCCATTACAGAGCTGCATTGGAAATCAATTGTATTTTGTATGCAGCCAACCAATCCTGAGTAAGCCAAACTTTATGTTGACACACTTTGTACACGTGCTCTCACTCTGTATTGTCATTGTCTTTGATTTTTGGCACTGTATAAGCCCCTTATAGGATACTTAATGCTACATTGCTAATTGCATATTGATTTTCCAATTGGATACTTATTGGCTATCCCTTCAAAGTGTGTGATGGAAGGATCTAAGGTTTGAAACATAAAATACAACTTCCTGCTTGTTTCTGATATTTCCTTTATGCTCTTTACTCTACTCTTTTTTATAACAGCATCCCTTCTGTATCTCTCTGTACCTCTTGTTCTGTTTCTCCTGGTGCTTTGTCCTTGCATTGTCATTTTATGGTCACGGAAATATTGTAAGAGCACCGAGGTCCTGACCTTTACACTCGTTTTTTGGTTGCCTGTAATTGTGGCGATCTCAGAATTGAAGCTTACTCTACTGCTGCGCTCACTGCGAGTCGCTCATCAGCTCAGCGCCTGAGATGTAAACCTAACTGTTGCAGAGGGTGTTTTGACTCTGTCCGTCTGAGATACTGTTTCCACAGTCAGGGAGTGAGTCAGTGATTTCGTACCTCACGTGACGCCTCCGGTCATTCAGAATGGCCAACGTGGAGGGTTTGGGATGCACAGAGCCCCTGGCTGCCTCTGATAACAAACAGTTGAATCGTGGGGATTAAAGCGATTATATTTGATCAGGGCACAATGGATCAGCCTCAAGCCAGGGCCCCCTGCCTCACTCTGAACTGCTGACTGCCCAAATTCGCTACAATCACAATCCTCCACAGGCTCGCGCTCTGTATGTGTGTGTGTGTGTGTGTGTGTGTGTGTGTGAGATTTTGTATTTGTTTTTGCCTCCCCCAATATAGGTCTTCTTCATATGAAATTTACCCTGATTTCTGTGTGCGTGCACATTTCTATGCAACATATGTATGTGTGTGTGTGTTTGTGAGAGGGGTGTATCTGTGTTAAGGAGACCAATCAAGGGGCTTGGGGATGACAGCAGCTTTGTGAGTTAGCTAGGCTGGGCTTCTGGCTCCCTGCCTCTTAACACTGATGGGGCGGAGAGATGGGGGGATTGTCAGAGTGGTAGAGAGACATACAGAGAGAGAGAGAGAGAGAGAAGGACAGGAGGGAGGAAGGAGAGTCGGGGGGTCGCAAAGCAGTTTCCTGCGGTGCACACGTTGGCTGGCTGCCACTCGGAGTGTGTATGTTTGTGTGTGAGACGAGAGAGAGAGAGAGAGAGAGAGAGAGAGAGGGAGATGGGGCGAGAGGCAAAGGGAGAGAGGAGTGTGAGTAAGTATCAGGATCCGTGTGTCTGTGTGTGAACGCAGAAAGAAAAAAAACAGGGGGAAGAGGAAAGAAGGGGAAGAGAGAGAGAGAAAGAAGGAAACTGGAAAGACAGTGAGAGAGGAGTCGTATCTGCTCACTGTGGATGTATGTGGAAGTAAAGGAAGAGCCATGTTCTGTCTGAAAGGTAAGTGTGTGTGTGTGTGTGTGTGTGCGCGCGCGCGTTTATGTGGAGTGTTAAGCGTGAGTGTGTGACTTTTCCCCCAGACTTTCTGAAACAAAGAGAAGTTTAACCTCATCTCTCTCCTCTGCATGGAAAATCATCTGTCACCGCGGCTTCCTCCTCCACACAATATCCTTCCTTTTGTTTTTTTCTATACAAAAGGAAACTTCTTTGTTTCTTTCTTTGTTCGTTTCTTTTTTTTTTCTTTCTTTCTGACCAGTTCAGGTTCACTGCCTTTCACCCTACCTCCCCATTTCTCTCTCCTGCTGCTTATTTTCATTCTTCATCTATCTTCTCAGTTGCTCTCTGACTTAAGGGGAAATTAAGGTGCATATAATGAAATGGCTTTAGCTCACTGTATGTGTGTGGCTTGAATATATTTGCTCTTTTGGACTGGAGAGTGTATTTAAGCAGAGATAAGTGATGTGTAGAGTTGTGTGTGATTGTCCGTGTGTATGTGTGTGTGTGTGTGTGTGTGCACAGTAACAGCTGGCGGGGCAGCAGTTGCTGTGCTGCTGTCCTGCAGAGTCGGGACATGTGTTGGCTATTACTTGACTGGCCAGTTAAAGGCAGCGAAAAGGGGGAAAGTGGTTTTAGTTTTACTGGTAGTCCAGCTCATTTTGTCCTCTTTCAGTTCTCACACACTCCGCTCAGTGTTTTCTGTTCAATGCCTGGCTGTGTGTCGGTCTAACTCCTCTCTCCTACTTTTGCTTCTCTTTGTCTCTCATGCAGTCACACACACTCACACACACATTCATACACACACAGTGACTAAAGCATTAAGTAGAGATGAGGATGGAGACATTCAACTGTTTGCTGGGCTGCATAATGCTGCTGACACACAGGACAACTAACAGCGCTGGTGTTGGCGGGGTTTTACATGCAGCTGTTTCCTATCAGTTTCGGTCCCCTTAGATGAGAAATGCATTTTGATGCACTGATGTAACAACACCATGGCCACTGTGTGTAATCATATTAATCTATCGCAGAATTAAAATGAAGAAAGGAGAAGATTTTGCCAAATAAAGTGGGGAATGAATGGAATTAAAAGAATACACATACATTTTTGCAAATAAGCTCTTTGATTGACCTATTTGGAGAAGGGACTGGAAATGGAACATGAACACAATTACATCCAAGATTTGAAAACTCTGGAAATCGCACAAAAAGTCTGGAAAAATATTGTTATTCTTTTTTATAACTATTATTATTAGAGTTGTAGACCCACTGTCATTTCACATCTTGCAGTATTAGGCCTAGCTGTTTTGAATAATTATCTTTGTAGGGAGAGTGATTTTGACCTTGTTCTCAGTTAAATTGTTTACTGACTACCAGTCTATATGTTACTGAAGGCTGACCACCGACAATGAAAACTTAAAATACAGACAAGAATCTAAGGTTTGGGGAAAAAGTGGAAAATGTGTAGGAGTCCTGAAGCTACAATTGCTGTGATAAAAGGTTTGTGCTAAACTGTTTGCTAATGGCTGGTACGAGCTGCAGTCATCTCAGAAGTGAGGACATAAAGAGTGTTTTCTTATTTTGTAGCCTGTAGCTTTGTGGCTTCCAGAAATGAGGTAATATAAACTCAACACAGAAACTATTTGTAGGGAAATTCCCCAGTTCATCAGCTGGGCACAGTAATTTATTATGTGAGCTGTGCAGTTTCCACACAATCTGACTGCAGGCTAATCTGGAATTGAAAAGAAACTTAACTGAAAGGTGTTTTGGAAGAGAAAATTCTGCTCTGTCTGATTTGCTAATGAAACAGTTTCTTGAACAAGATTGCCAGTTTTACCTTTGCATCCTGAAACCTGACCAGCCAACCAGCTTTACAGTTGCAGAAATGTCACTTTCCTTACCTTGGAGATGATGGAAGCTCATACTGTCCTCTGAGCAGGCAGTGTGCTTAAATGTTGGCATGGACACTCGAGCACACTTACAACTCTGTATGTGCACTGCAAATTAAAGTTGTACCAGTCTTCTCAAACAAAGGTAGATTAACCAAAGGACTTATTTGCATAAATGTCCGCATACTTTGTTAACCTCCCAGTTGTGTGAATTTTATGATGCGTCCCGCAGTAAGCTCAGTCATCATCTGTCTTAGTAGGATTTCAGTTTGAGTTGACATTCCCGATCAAATAATAGACGCTTGCATCCTAAATATAGAGAGACACCCTGGCATCTGCTGCAATTGAAGACAAAAGCCGCTGCCAACCAGTGCAGGTTTCAAAACACATGGGTGTGCGCCACCTACTGCAGACCAACCAACACTCTACTATTAAAGTCTTCTCTCTTTGGTCTAATTGAGACAAGTGGCCCCCCTCTGTCTGGGCGGTCAGTTCTGGGGCAGATGTGACACATTTTCAGGCCGTGTTCCT
>OMKZ01039444.1:2303-18069 GCA_900302535.1 Neoniphon sammara | reverse complement strand
CAGGTCTGTTTTAGAGCGAGCTCGTATGGGCATGCGTGGGTTTGCGCATCTGTTTGTGCGTGCACGACAGAGTTAGAGATAGTGTGTGTGTGTGTGTGTGTGTGTGTGTGTGTGTGTGTGTGTGTGTGTGTGTGTGTCAGTGATCGCCTTGTCAGCGTTCACCTCTTTTTGCTCCCACTTCTTTCACCCGACTCGTGGATCAGCTCTTGCCTCAGCTAACCCTGAAGTGCGCAACTTTTCCCTGCAGCTCGGTTGCGCATGCTTGCACAGCCTCGAGACGTTGTGTGTAAGAAATCCAGTTTCCCCCGCTGTACCACTACAATAATCTTTTCCCCGGCCCTCTCCATGCCCTAGAGAGGACGCTTTTTAATTGCTGTTTTAGCGAGGCTCATTAAAAGTGTCATAGTCTTACTTTAGCCAATGTGCTTATCTCCCTCCTAATATCTGCTGCATCCTGTGATTAAACACCACTGTCTTCGCCTTGTGACAAACAGTCATTTGCTATCAGCTGGCCTGCAAACTGCCTGACTGAATTTTTTTTTTTAAAAAGTTGTGCCACAGAGCCCATGAAAGATATTTCTACTTTGTGCTTCAGAACTCCCTCTGGCCATTTCCACATCTCTGCCAGTGCTTACTTTTCCCTTTCACATCCTGCGATGACCCTGTTTTCAGGCCCCTCTAGCTCTTGGCCCGCTTTAAAATGAATTATGCAAGGCACATTCATTTTCCTACAAAGCAGGCGGACCGTAATGCTGTCTGTGATATGATAATATACTGGATTTGAGGTCAGTTTGGTCAAGAGATGAATATGTGTTTGCAAGCGGTGAAAAGCCAACTTTGAATTGTGAGGAGGTGATGGGAAACGTGGCCCTCGGTGAAAAGAAAATCCTGATCACAGGAAACTGGTTCCGGTGGTGCTGCGCCGTATGGTTTCTCATGGTCTTGTGATTTTTTCAGGTAGGAGCCATGAAAGCAACCAAAGGACCTGGGAAGGAAGAGGAGGGATAAGAGAATTCTTTTGAAGGCTTTGAGAGCTAAAACTTTTTTCTTATCCCCAACCCCGATGTGAATTGAAAGTCTATCTCTGCATCTCTGTGTCAGCAAGGGAGAATTGGAAGTGCTAGAGGACGCAGCAGGACACAGAAACACGCCTCAGCAGTCCCTGTGAAGCTTTATTCAGACAATAGTTGGCAAGGCAGTCTGATTCAGCTGGCCGTTGTGCAGGTTTATCTTATTGTGTCCCGAGAATTTTTGGTAGCGTTTGCTGCTGCAGTGAGGGTTTCTTCCAGACCTGCTTCCAGTGTCAGTTTCAGTATTGGTTGCAGTTTCAGAATGGACCTTAAATAGATAATTATGCCTTGATGTATGGGATGCTTTTATTCTAATTTAGTGGCAACAGTTCAACAAGTAAAGTATAGTCCCTGATGAGGTGGAATATATGGTTTTAATGCACACCTTCCAGCCAATCAGAAGCAATAATATAAGTATATATAAGTCCCTGTAATGCATTCTTGCTGCCTGCATCCTGCATTACACCTATTCAACATTATACAGTAAGGCAAATTTATTTGTATAACACAATTCATACACCCAACGGCAACTCAAAGTGCTTTACATAGTCACACAAGAACATTCGAAGAAATTAAAACAACAAAAAGAAAACATGAGAATAAAAAGTTTAAACAAACATAAAAAGAACTTAAAGTTAAAATGTGCGGTAAAAGCAAATAAAATCATGAAGAAGGCATCCAGTAGAGCCACATTATTATATCAAACAGAAAAGAGTCTTTCAGTTGACTAGTTACCACACGTTACTTTGTGATTTCTGATGGCTTCAAAGGGAGTCAGGCTTGATTCCTCTTTGGGACAGAGCAAAAGTGCAGCAGCAAGCGGGTGGCAGAACATGAGGTCTCGTCACCGAGTCGAGCTGCAGAGCAATAAGCTCAGATAATGAATACTCATTTCCTCAGAATGATTTTTGGGGCCCAATTTAATCATGTCCTGACTCAGCAAATGACTGTATGACTATTAGAGCTGTCCTCAGGTGCAGTCGGTCCAATGAGAGGAGCTTTCAGCTAGGTATTTATTACATCTTTTGGGCTGAAATTACAGTCATTATCATGGGTTTTAATTAGCACAGCACGATAAGTCAGGGACAGTTAAACAGACAATCAGAGCTGCATATTTGCACACAGAGATACAAAGATAAACACAAACTGTCACATGCACACAAACAAACTTACACATATTGAAGCACATTTGGGCAGACACCAACACTAACACACACACACACACACACACACACACACACACGCCGTGATGCAATGAAACCATCAATCCCTGCTGCCGATGTTTTTGTGTGATATGATGTTTTTTTTCTTCTTTTTTTAAATTCACTGACCCTCTGCCTGAGTTGCTGTTCAAGGCTGACCAGTGAGAGATGGGTTAAATGATAAATGGGGAAACACACACACACACACACACACACCCGAAAACACACAGACATACACACAAACGCGCACATGGCCGTGACTCTCAGTGGATGCTGAAATATGAGGAGCTTGTCCACAGTTTGTTTCAGCATTTCAAATAAAATAAATAAATAACTGTTCCTCTTTTGTAAGTCACGACCATGTCTGTGAACTTGTTATGCAACTTCTCAAAAATGCCCTTAAAAAAAAAAGGGTTCTTTCGGAGAGGATTATAGTCATAAAAGCAGAAAAGCCTGAGATAATGACATGAAAGTGACACCATTTTCCCGTACACCCAGACTGCTGTCTGTCGGATGCTCGATAATGCTTTCCCTCTCTGTTTTGGGTCCGGCCGGACTCATCTCACGCTTCCAACTTTGTAGAGAAACTTCAATAAATGAGGATTATACTCGGAACAAGGTTTCCAACTTTTAAAACCCAGCATGCTTTTTATACACCTTAGCAAAGCCCTCAGCCAACACGGGCTGAGCGCGGTGGTTTCTATTCTCGATATCCGTCTGTGCTGACAGAAGCCTCTGCTGGGCTGACCCAGCTGAATTGAAGTCTAGTCATTGTGCTGCAGGGTAAGAGCTCAGTGGCAATGTTGTCCAGATGTCACATGTGACAGCGTGTACCTCAGATGTGAGAATTTCACTTCGCAGGTGTTTGTATTTTTTGCCAACTGAGTGCATGTAATGCTTTGAACTAGCATGTGTATTTAAATGGGATATCTACAAATAGCCAGTCAAAGGCGACGAATTCCTGAGCAAAGTCACCTTTGACTTATAACCTGTAGTTATACCATGACCTGGATGACTGACAACCTCCATCAACATTTCAACCTTTTTTTGTATGCGATTCTGCTTGCGTCCAATAAATAAGTGTCTCCTTTTGGGTCCTATCTACATAATATGACCCAGAGTCCCCATTCTGTCTTGAGCTTATAAACTATGAGCACCAACGCACCGGCTGAACTGAAAAATCCACACTAAAAACACTTTCACCCTCCTTAAATACAGCTACTGGTGATTAATCTTGCATTTCTGGGTTGTTGGGAGGTGTATTTTTCATATTCCCATGGACAGCTGGCCAGACTTACACAACCTGATGTCACGTTGAGATTTTACCAGTGCAGCTACAATGGGTCATAAAAGCAGCTGTGTAAAACATCAATAGTAAACGCCGGGTTTTGATCTCAATCCTTTAAAATCAAAGAGAACGAGCTTCTTTTTAGAATCAACGTTTTACCCCTGAATTTCGGCTTTCACACAAAGAGGAAATCCATCATAGAGTAGGCAGAAATGCCAATTTCTCCACTGACAGCAGCCGCACTAATCCATAAAGCAACGCAGCCACAGGACAAGTTGTTTTGATTAAAGGGCACAAAGGCTTTTCTCAACTGGTGAAACATTTATTGCCTCCATCACTTTGCGCTATTGCTTGCTCCACCTACTTGCATCAACTGCAGCAAGTTCAAGTCTGTTTTCTGGGGGGGGTTACATAGAGAAGGCAGTCTGAGGGAAAATGGTACAGCAACACTAAATAATGATGATATGCAACAGGAGTGCCTGTTAGGACCCTGGGGAGTATGTAATTGTGATGGTTATTTTCTTTCCCTTTGTAGTACTGGTCATACTGATATTAAACCCACTGCTGGGTTGGATGTAACCTCAGTTATTTAAAGGTATGCATATTGGCTTGATAGTTTCATGCATGTGGTATTTGGGTCCCAATATTCATATGCAGGCAATAATGCCTTCCAGTATATATTAGTTACATACAAGTGGATTGTGTACTATATCAATTGGGGTCGTCCCTCATGTTTTTTTTTTTTCATTTTTAATGTTATTTAATTTTTTTTTCTACTTATTGCTACTGTGTAGTTTGGCCCAAGTGCCCTTCTTTTATGGGTTTTATGCCCCATGGATTCTCTGAATAAAATTGTATGCTATATTGTTATCCATCAGCCTCCTGTCCTGTTCATCCAGGACACTTGCCTGTGTATGTGTTGAAATAGACTGAAGCTTAACCATTATCTCAGGTAACCATTTTATAACATTACAGGTATATAGCACTTTGAGAGTATTTGAGAGTGGAATTCTCTTTCAAGTAAAAATTGGCTGAGTGCAGTGGTTTCCTACTCAAGCTGTGATGAGACACAATAAAACCTGTGACGGCCTTCTCTGTGCCACTCTGACCCGGCGTAGCAAAAGCTGTGGACTTTGAGGCGCTCGGGCACGAGGCTGAGGTGCTGAATCTTCAAGTCGCAGCCAGGATTAGTTATTATGGAAGCGTGGTGTCTGATGATACTCCCTCCATGTGCCATAGACCCTACTGACAGCGCCTCATCCTCTCAGCAAAAGCTCTTTACCAGGGGAGGCCCGGAGCCTTGCTGTGGCTTTCATTAGAGGCTCAGAGAGCGGGTGATTAAAGAGGAAAAACCTACACAAACAAGAGCTGGCTGCCTGACAGCGTGAAATTTGGCAGTGCAAAGCAGTGACTCTCTTGTGCTTCTCGTTCTTCTCCTCCGGAGCTTTCTTTGCTCCGGAGGAGATAGAGGAGAGCAGAGGAGGACCGAGGTTCAGACAGAGAGAGAGAGAATGAAAGAATGGGAGAATTGAGATGTAGTACAAGCTGTTTATATCCTACAAATGAAGGGCGCTTACACACCTGCATTGTTTAGTCTGGTTGAATGGAATCCTGGAGTGTTTAATCCCTTGGTGCGGTTCAGCTGGGCAGGTTTGAAACCAGCTTTCACATTGGGGTGCAGACCCAAACAACCGGACTGAGATCCTGCTGAGGAGATGGTGTCGGCATGGTTACAAATGAACTGAAGCAGTTCATTTCGGTTCATCCATTGGTGAACGTGAACTGACCTGGACCCGACCTGAGATGTTATGATATTTATGATGTGTGATGGTTTATTTATGTATCATGGCTGCCATAGATGATCTTAGACTACTGTTTTTGTTTTTGTTTATCTGATGTGCGTTCAATGTGTCTGTGTGTTCTGTGCTGTACCACAAATTGCCCCTTGGAGGACATTAAAGTTTTCTATGTTAAGTCTAAGACCCAACTACAGGAAGCATCGTGTGTTTAGGATTGAAGCAGAAACTGTAGTTCCACTGTGCATGATAGGCTGTAAATAAATAAGGAAGTTGTTAGCAGCTAGCAGTTAGCAACATTGGAACAAAATTAATCAAGGATTGCCATGGAGCAATGAGGAAATAACATTGCCTTCGTTGGTAGTTGGTGGCCCAAATGATCATTGCAGTAATGAATAAAAGGTGCTGATGATGCTTTTTCAATATTGGATATTGTCTTGGCAAAATGTGTTTGAACAATAAAGCTAGAGAGGAAAAATCAAATATCCCTGAAAAAACATCTTTGGTTCATTTGACGTTTCTACCATGTGAAACCAAACCAAACCAAAATTATCAACTTTTCTACTGATTCATACCAAACCAAATGGACAATACAAAGAAAGAATATAAAGAAAATCAAATGAAAGAAAATATTAACTTCCAAACAGACATTTGATTTTGCTTGGCCTGATGATCTGTTCCATTTCTTCAAACTGTTACGGGAATAAAACAAACAGCATGACATAATTCCGTCGCAGGTATTCAGAAAATGAATGTGTCAAAAGCTTTGGCGATAAACAAGTAGAATTTTTCACCCAAAGGCTGCAGACTCCAGTTCACGTCAAGTGTTTGCATCAGTGACTCAACGGTGCAGCTGGAACTCTGCAGGTCCAAGTCTCACACTTTGTCATATGGAGACTAAATCTTTTTCCATTTAGAGGACTTGGTGCTGCTGTCAGACAAAGCCCACAGTCTGCAGCAGCATTTGCACTTGCTAGAGAAGGACTGTGGCACTGGGCCCTGGCAGGGAAACTTTAAAAAGAGTAAGATTATGGTCTTCCAGAAAAAGCCCAGATTTCAGAAACGCAGACTTTGACTGTAGGTGGCACTGATCTCGAGAACACCATGTTTTATACTTTTTATAACAGTCTACTCTCAGCTCGGCAAATATGGCTCCTCTCTCAGTTCCAGACTGAGGTCAGGAGGAGGGCGGGCTTTTGTAGTCCAAGATCCCTTAGCTCTGGAACAGCTTGCCACATAAAGTTGCCATATAAAGTTGTCCAAATCTGCATCACCTTAGTATTAGTATCTTCAGAATGCTATTTTACTACCTTGTCTTCTTATTATATTGTTTTTTCCCCCTTTATTTTATGACTTCTGTAAATGATTTTATGTTTTTCCATTGTTCTCCACATTTCCTGCTGTCGTTCTCTTTGGCTGTAAAGCATTTTGCAAATTATTTTTAGTGCCCTGTAAACAAAGTTGATTGTTATTATTATTATTACTACGGTGTCCACTCATCAGCATAGTTACACTGCAGGAGACAAACATCCACCAGAAGTCCTACGGGCAAAATTTTGCAGGAATAGTTTTAATATCCAAAGCAAAATACCAATAAATGCTTGTTTTCAAATGCAGAACATGGACAATTTCCATTAACATGCGTACAAAAAAAGTCTTTTAAATTAGATGCACTTCAAAATGAGGCTTTTGTTGTCACTTCAATCATAAGCAATTGTAATCACTTAGCAAATCAGCAACAAAAACAAGTGTTAGACCACTACTGCGGAGAAAATATCCACAAACTCTTTGAAAGTTGAGTGGAATGTTATTTGGTCCTAAGAATATACATTTTCAGAGAAGCTGTTTGCTGTTAGAGATACAAAGAAATTGATCTATACCAGATTAAAGCTCAGAGGTTACAGTTCAGCCATTCAAAAGAGGCAGACACTGAAATAATATGACTATCAAAACATGAAAAAAACAATGTATCAGAAACTTCTTTGGCAGTTCCTGTAAAAATACATCGGTCTTATTATCCTAAATCACATATTCGGGGTGCAGCAGAGAAGCGCTCCCATCCCCACTAAATGAGACCCGGTAGATTTGCTCTTTTTGCCCAAATGAAATTCTGTGCATGGTTGCAGAAAGCATCTTAAGAAAATATTTTCCTTAGAAGTTTGCTGAAGATTTCCTCAGAGGAAGTGAGTTGCATAAAGTGAACTTATACCATGTCTTCAGGAATTATCTTTAAATAAAGAAGGTTCTATCCTCAAGTGCATTTTGAGACTAAGAATTCCATAAAAGTCTCTTTTCCCAGCATGCTTAGCAGTGAGAATAAGGGAAAATGCTTAAGGTGCTTTTGATGGGCAACATGAATATGCTGTAGCTTATTGATGCCATGTCTGGGTATTAAAGTTTTGCATTTTTCAAACAGTTAGCTCTACCCGCCATTTGGAGTTGCCAACATGCGAAGACGCCTGGTGCAGCTTTAGGAACAAGAGAAACGTGAGTGAAAGAAAAAGAGGGAGAGCGAGAGACCTTGAAAGAAAATGTCTGAAATTGTTGAAAGCAGGTGAAGAAATGCAGACAGGAGGGAGAGATCGAAAGTAAGAAGGACTCTGACTGAGGGTAAGAGAGAAGGAGAGCAAAAGATCTATTTAAGAAGAGAGGAAGAATTGAAGAAAGACAGAGAGAGAGAGAGGCTGTTAGAGAGAGAGAGAGAGAGAGAGAGGCTGATAGAAAGAGGAAGAGTGAGAGAGCTTTGTGAATAGATGCAGCACAGCTGGAGACAGTCGGCCCTTACTGGCCCGGCTTTGCTGCAGATTTTGTCCCGTGGCGTCGCTGCGACAACCATCAGGCCTACACACAAACACACACACACACACACACACACACACACACACACACATACAGTATACTATTACCTTTTATGCCTGTGTCTTTATTTCTCCCTCATTGTCTCTTTCTCTTTGCGTCTCACACCCACACTCTTTCACACACCAGGTTTAAGGAGAGACTGATATTCATGTAGATATACACACAGACGTTTAAAGACTCATGCAAATACACACACACACACTCACACACATGCACATTCACTCACACGTTTTGATTTTTATTTTAACAGTCTTCTCCAGTCTGCAGGCATTCAACTCAGCGTGAACACTATTTGGGAAATAATCTTCCCCTTTGATAAAAAAACAAAGACTTTTGTAATTTTGAAATTGCACTAGTCAGTACTGCAGTGTTGATCTATATTTGATTCATCATGCAGCCCTAACACACACACACAAACACACACACATGCACGCAGCTGACTTCTATCGCACTCTTAGCAGCACGTGGGCTGCCTCAGTGGAGCTCTTTCACTGCTATCAGTAGACTAAACAGAGTAATGCAGCCCACCTAATAGAGCATTATATTAGCATATCCCGTTTCATTTTATTTGGTAGGGCTCGGTGGCTGCCCTTCTCCCCACAGGCACATTGAGTGATACACTCCTGGAATGCTTTAGCTGTGCTCAACATGAACGTTGAACCCTATTCTTAGCTTTCAATTGATGCCGGTTTTTATGAGCGACTGTTACTCTGCAGTCAGCACAGTTCATTGGAGAGCAGAGCGCCAGCAACACTGCTCTGAGCCGACTGCAGTGCCACCCTAGTAAAAAAGAAATACGCTTCAGTGTGCTTAAAATATTAAAGAACGGTAAGAAGAACATTTAAAGCACATTAATACCTTATGTACTAAATTTAAATATGAAAAACTGTTTATTTAGTGTTTTAATGTACTGTCTTAATGTATATTTTAATCAAGGTGTATTCAAATAATCTTAGCATGAACAATAATATGCAATACATTTTAAGTTGTACTTTAATGGATTCATTAAAAGTGTATTACTTGTTAATAGCAAAAAGTGAACAACAAGTGCAATACCTTTAATCACGTTGTTATCATTTTACCCAAAATTATAAGTACGCATAAACAGAGTTTTCTGAAGTGGGACCATAAGTGTGTATTTCAATTTCAATTTCAATTTCATTTTCTTTTTTTTTACAATGCAAGATAATTAAAAATTCAATTTGAACACCTTCAAAGCTATATTATATTACAATTAAAGGAGTTCCAAAAGAGTACAGTGAGGTGCACTCAGTCCTTCTTAAATAAAAAAAACTATATCAAAAATAATGCACTTTGAATATATTAATAGTGCTGCAGTGGTGGGTGAGATGTCTGCTGACAGGCAGTGTTGCCTGAAAGTTTGACTGTAGCTGACGGACGAGGAAACAAAGCAGCTGTGGTCAACATTGTCCAACATATCTAATTTCACGCTACATTCCTGAGGAGTTCCTTACATTAGAAATACACGGTAAGCTTTTGGTTTTATTCCATATGGGAGGCAAAATGGCATGAACGAATGCGGTCTGTGAGTCTGTTCCACACCAGGACAACAGTACAGCTTAGAGCCGCGGGCAAAATCCCAAACGGCATCTGAATTGACTGATTCTGAATTGACTGATAAAGCTCCGAGTAGCACTGGAGTGGATCTGCAGGAGATGAAAAACCAGAGGGAGAATAATTCACCTGGAGCCAGGGATTCAGTTAAGTGATTGAAGTTATCTAAGCATAATATAACACAGTGAGAAGAAATGAATTACAGACTGCAGCCCTTGAGTAAAATCAAGCATATACAGAGTAATGTGCGGTACTAGTTTTATATTACCTAAGATAAACATATGCTTCTGTGTCGAGTAAACTCCTGGCACTTGATATGATTAAACTGTTGCCGCTATCTGCTTGGAAACTTTGCGAGAGTCAGAACACATTTCTCTGTTCATCATGCAAATTACCTGCATACTCTATTGAGCAGCGTCGTTTAGGAGACTGCATTTTCCAGTCTGATGGAGAACCCACTGAAACGCTATGGAGTGTGATATTTTACTGGCACAGCTCTCTCAATCAGAGCCATGAGGCGGATGTCTCGAAGATTCTGTATTTGAACTTGTAAGCAGCAGGAGTGTAAGAACGGCACAGCTGCACGGACGCAGTAAAACGAGAGATGAAAAGATTAAAACCAGATTTACTCTTGCGTTGCAGCAAGCTTTTATAAAGGTAAAGGCAGACCAGTGCCAATGAGTCCCTGGGTGAGAAACCATGAGACAGTTGCAAAATGATTTCTGTTTCCCTGCCTTGGAGAAGGGCAAGGTGGTTTGCAGACACTGGGTACCCTAGGGTTCTTTTCATTTTATTTTATTTATTAATTTACTATCATTTTAACCGCTATTTTATAGCCAAGGAAAGTTGTTTCATACTCTTTCCTGTTTCATGCATTTAAACACATTCATAACTGCTCAGTAGCAGCACAGTCACTGTAAAGTCACTCGTGGCTTCTGAGAAACTCCACTGGGGTATTTGGGGATAAAAAAAAATTGTTTAGAATATTTGAAGTTTATTCCTATAGAAGAGACACTGTAATTATAAAAGGAGACATTGCATGTCGTCAGTTTACATTGGGAAATTTTGAAACGCTTAAGATTGGAGCATGTCAGTGTAAGACGCTATTAGGCAATCACACTTTGAGATTTTGCGTACAAGCATAGCTAGCACATGGGTACAAGCCTTTATAACACTAAATATAGTGTTTCTGTGGGATGATGTACTTCAGAACTCCATGTTGTATACAATTTGACAATGTCCCTAAATATAAAAAACAAATGATACTACATATGCCAAAACATTAGCGCTAGACAGCTCCTCTTTCAAATAGATAGAGGTCTGGCCTCGTTGGTCACAATTCCACTGTGTAGGGGTGTTTCAAACATGGTGCTTGAGTGCCCAGTAGCTATTTATAATCAAAGTGTCTGCCTATATTTACACTGACCAGGCGGTAGATTTCATTGTGACGTTCATCCATCCTGTTCTTCACACTGGACATGCCTCTTCTGTTTGTCACACATAGTTCAGTGGAAGTAATGGGGGACAAATCCACCATTCTCATTCAGTTAAAATAGGCAGTGTATAGTTTACCCCAAAACAAACAATGTGATGACAGTCAGGACAGATTTCATTTTTACTGCTAAATTCCTTTGTGTCTGCTGGGCCTATATTGGTAATGGTTGCTGGTAATCCTTTGTTGGCTCTTTTCCAGTGTTGCTTGAAAGAACACGAGGTGTAAAGGTGAAAGTATAATAATAACTTTATTTATATAGCACAAAGCAGGAAAATCAGAAGACGATATAGCAACGGAAAGCCAAGCAGTAAAGCCAAACAAAAGCAAGGTAAAATTAAGGTAAAGTTAAGAGTTAAAACAAGAAGACAAAGGATGCCAAAACAGACAGAAGGAAGACAGAAGGATGATGAAAGATAAATAATGTTAACGTCTAGAACAGCTGTTAACTCCACACTGCCGGAAACCAGCAACCTTAGCTTAAGAAATACTGTAAAAATGTTAGACTTTGAACAGGGGATGAGTTTACAATATCTGGTGAAGCTTACATGAACTGGAATATACAGCATGGATCAAGAATTGCAACAGGTGGATGAAAAGGATAGGGCTAGCATCTCGGCACTAGAGGGTTTCGCAATTAAACCAGACAACATTTTGAAATAACCAAATGGTCCCATACAGGAGATTCCTCTAAGAGCCTTGCTTGAAGGCGCCCTGACAGCAGCTGTAGAGTTTGTATCTGGATATGAACGATGAAAAGTAGGCATGAAGGAGACTGGAGTATTATTTTTACAATCCCCTTCTCAGAGACAGAGCTGCTCTGGAAGCAGAAAAAAATGAGTAATTGCTTGACTTCCGCGGGTCGAGTCAAAGAATCACAGTTGCTCAGAGCGCAAGTTAGCTAATTGGCAAGCTTAAATGGCAAAGTAGAAACTCTGGTCACAAAGAAAATTTTTAAAAAAGAATATGACCAGGACTTCTGTTTTTCCATTCATAACCAAAGCCTTAACGATCTTGGAAGGTCAGCATGCTAATTAGCTAGCCAACCTAGATGGCTATAAGCTAGTATGGCTAGTTTGAACTGGGAGCTTGGGCATTTTTTTCAGTCAGTAGGCTTCATAATAAAAAGTACAACCTTTCTCACCTCTTGTCTTCAGTCTAATTTTACTTTGGTTGTTTGGCAGCTTTGCCTTCATGAAATTTATGACTAAATTCCAGTCTGCAGGAATAACAAAAAGAAAGGAAAACGGGAGGATGGGAGAAAGTTTGTCTGAATAGAAAGAATGGAATAAAGAGACAGAACAAGGGCGGAGGAGGGGGAGGGGAAACAGACAGGGCATGAAACAGTTTAATAGTAAAAACAAAGGATCCATTAACAGTCTTCATTAACACCCAGGAACCCAGACAGTCAATGCTTGACCTCACACTTGTTGGGTTGTAAATAGAGATTGATTTGCTCTTTTGTTTATGTGCCTTTAGATATTATGATGAGGGGCAGCAAGGCCAGTGGATGTGATTAAATACATGCCAGGGCAGCGCTGCAAACACACACACACACACACACATGCACACAGGCATGCATACACACACCGTGCATTTAAATTTAGGCCCGTGGCAGATGCTGTCATCCAGTGACGTAAAGTGACTGTAAGTGTTTTGTTTGTGTTTTGCGTAAAAGCGCTTGACAGGCCTGTGTGTAAGGCTTGGACCCCAGACAACTCCAGTCATAAAACTGTCTCTTTAACTGCTAATCCATCCTGCCACCATTATGTTGTACTACAGTTCACACCGGCCATTCTGTAATATTATGGAATTTTATGGAGTGGAAATGCTGATTGCACACAGGGAATATCAGGGGATTTTACAAATGGCTCACTTGGAGATTTCTTTCTTTCTTTCTTTCTTGCTTTATTTATGTAGTGACTTTTTTCATACATTCAACCATAAACCACTGTCTTTACATGGTGGTTTATGGTTGTTTTTATACATTATCGGCCCACTTCTCCACAGCAAGCCTGGACTGTAGTGGAATAAGACTCTGCACCACTTCTGAACTGAAAAGTCTTAACTAACCAGGAAGGAATAAAAAAATTAGGTCATGGAAGTAATGGAAAGTCATGGAATTTTACACCTGAGTCACAGTGGGAACCTGGTTGTATGCACACATGAATGCATAAATGCATACAAATTTGGTGTGCACACATACATAAACTGGTACAGTAACAGCATATTCGTCCTCATAGTCTGTACATTCCTCTCTCTCTCTCTCTCTCTCCCTCACACACACACACACACACACACACAGACTTGCGATGCAGCGTGGGCAGTAGGGCCAGTGAAGTCAGGGCTGGTGTAGGTAGATTTTAACTACACACCAACTACAAACAGATGGAGTGAATGGTTTGGAGCTGTGTGTGTTTCTCTGTGCTCACTCCTCTCTCTTTCAAACTTGCAGTTTAACAGAGGCGTATTCAGGTCAGTTATCAGCCCAAATCACAAAGTGGGTCGGTGTGTTTTTTTTTTTTTTTTTTTTTAAGAGCAGGGAACAGCAACGTTTTGTCAGGGATAAATGCCATTTTGGAATGAAACCCAGCACAACAAAAGGTGCAGAGAGGGATTTAGGCAGTGCGCTGGAAGAAACTGTCTTCTCTCTCTCTCCCTCTGACTCGCTCTGTCTGTTTCCCTCTCTCACTCATCCCATATACATGTACCCATATTTCCCTGTACCTTGTTCCTTTCTCTTCCCCTGTCCTTGAGTTCCTCTTTACACACTGGGCCACGCGCTTTCTCTCCGCTTTGCTTTTTCCTCATTCATTATTCCCTCTCCTCTCCTCACACATGAATGGAAAGCAAAAGCGTGTACTTGAAGTGCTCTACACTTGCAGTCAGGCAAATTGTTCAAGGGATTTTGCTGCATCACAACAACTTGGAAGTCTTTCAGTTCTGCAACCTACTGATCTACTCTACTGACAGTCTACCAACGTTCAACTTAAACTCTACCGACGGGCAAACATTCTACAGTCAAAAAATGTGCAAATGGAGTTTGATTTCGTTTGATTTTTCAGGTAAGAGAAAAGTACAAAGTAGTGTGCCAACCCATGGGATAGCACATAAAAGTGAAATGTTTTCAGTGTGGTCCTCGCTGCAGCACATTCACACATTAAAACAACACCTCTTACTGATAACTGAAAGCCTTAGGTTGTTTTTTAGGTTACCAAACATGAAAAGAGAATTAAAAGTCACCATTCTTGATATACACACATGCTTTGATCTAGAGATAATCCTGGATCATTTAAAAACACTTTTGGGTAAGATAATGCTTTTTTTTTTCTTTTTTACAATGTAAATCTTGGAATGCTCTCTTGTTTTAGAAATTTTCTTGAATTAAAACTTCTCTACCAGGACGGTCCCATTGGTGGGTTCATCCTTCCTGCGTGGCCAAGCTTTGTTCAAACCCAGAGACCTTCGTTTAAAATTCTTGTGGAGATCTCAAGGTTTCCAAAGATACCAAACATGTCCTGCTGAATTCCAGGGAAATGTGTCTGAAATGATGCACAGGACCTGTAGATATTTTCTATTCGAAAATGCTGCAGCCATAAAACAATGGCATCTTGGCTTTGAATATTTCACTCAATTTAAGTGTGATGAAGCTTCAATGAAGCTGCAGCCAGCAGATACAGAATATGGATGTGACACTGTTGTACAATATGGAAATAAAAGTTCCTTAAAAAAAGTTTAAAAAGTTCCTTATGGGGAAATTTAAGGGAACAGCTGGATTCAGGGGGTTGAGTGCAGTTTTCTTGATAGTCCTCCTGCATTGTCTGAAGACATAGATGCTTGTCCTTAGAAACTTTCGGATCTAAGTCAACAAACTGCATTTGATACAAACAAAACCATCTGACCAGAACAAACCTGATTCCAGTTCATAGAACTTCAGCTAAACTGGACGGACTTGTCTGAGCTCACTGCTGTAATTCACTTTCTCTGATGCTCATCGCAGTTAAGAACACATGAACAAACCGCCGAATATGAGCATCAGTCCAGGCTGTGATTTGTCTTCGGCTTGTTTTGTTATGCTAGACTTTCAAAGCATGAATAACTGCTGGGTCCTCGATCTGAACATCTGCTTCCCTCCAGCCATGCAGCATTACATTTTGGGGTTGTTTGATGCACTGCAGTCTGCTTGGAAGAGAGCTGAAATCCACATTTTTAGGCACTCCCAGCGAAAGACATTATTGTCACCTGCCCAAAAGGAAGGAGTAGATGCACTAGAGTTTGACGAAACCACTCTAGACATGCCCGGTGTGAAGCAAAGTGCCTGCCGCGTTCTCCCAAAGCCCCTGACTGTTTTCCTCTGTCCTCTCATGTGTGAGCATCCTGGAGAGTCCCTCTCTCTTATTTCTTAAGATTTCTCTTGCCACTTTCTCCTTTGCCCCCCCCCCTACACACACACACACACACACACACACACACACCCCCACACA
>OMKZ01039435.1:0-10438 GCA_900302535.1 Neoniphon sammara | reverse complement strand
AGAGAGAGAGAGAGAGAGAGATCTTCATAAGTTGCAATGTCTTAGCCAAGCAGTCTGTTTACAGAGGCGATTCTGATTATACAAACAGATCTCATCAAATAATTAGAGCGTTGGAGAGTTAGAGTTGTCTTTATTGATCCCCCAAAGGAAAAATTCAGGGTGACACAGCAGCAGCAATTACAAAAATTACAATCCTATGCCTTGCAAAATAATAAATAAGAAACCAAATAATAAATAAATAAGAAGCCAATAATAAGTAAGAAGCCATGGCAGAAGCCATTGCACTGGAATTAATGCTTCTTATTCTTTTCTTTGAAGCACACTTTTTACATAGAAGACATACTGTGTGTTGCTAAAAGCTGGTTTAAAGCCATAAAACTGCAAAGTCACATGTATTTCATTGCTCAGGAAGAACTATGATAATTCAACATGTGCATTTATTTGGTCAATCCAAGTAATTACTACATGATACTGATGGTTAGTGGGGCATGATCCACATTTGTATAATTAAAACAGATAAAGAGTAATTCGTTTCTAATTCAGCAACACTGAATTAGGAACTAATGATTCAAAAATGCAAATATATTAAATGTTCATAAAATGTGTAGAAATGGTCAGACATGTTTTGGTACCAGACAGACATAAAGTTTAATGTAATAGATACACAATATTAAAGGTACATAGTGTACCTTTAATAAAATGGCTATGCAAAGGCTCAGTTTAAGTAAGGATATTTAGACTCAACTGAAAAAAAAATAATACAATAAAATAATAGTAATAAGCATATCATTTGATAGTTGAATCTACATGGTCCTCATCACCAGCCTAGCTCAGTGACACATTATGTGTCTAGCACACATTTTGTCAGAACTTTGAGTCTAAATGTTCCTCACTTAAATCAATCCTTGGCAATTCTGTACAGTGCACTTTTAATTTTTCACTGGTAATATGCATGGCTGAAGTTTCAATAGATAATCTATCAAACTGAAATCCAATCAAACAATTGGGGTGCCAAGAGACAGGGAGATCACGACAGACTGGAAACCTTGTTAAATCACACTATCTGGATGGATAGACTGCACTAAAGGTAAGTGGGAAAATATGTTTGTTTTTGTTTTTTGGGTGGACTATTCCTTTAAGACATACTAACATTTTCAAGTCTCTCTGTATGTGACACTCATGGATAAGGCAACTATAGCTGGAACCTGCGTTGATTTACATTTTTCGGTGCAGAAATATAGTGACTAATCTAAAACTATCTGGATCAAAACAAACATCACAAGTAGGACAGTGGACAACGGTGAAATAGGCTAGCAGGCCAAAGCTTAGTCAGGGTATGTATGATGTTAAAATGGCTTCAGACTGACGTGAGGCTGAGTAAGACCCATCTGTTGCTCTCTGTTCTCTAACCAGCACTAAATGGATTAGACCTGCTGCACACACACGGCCTGCCACTGGAGCTGTCTGTCTGTCTGTGTGTGTGTGTGTGTGCGTGTGTGTGTGTGTGTGTGTGTGAGTGTCTAAAGCAGCGATAACATTTTGTCTTAAAGAACACGGTCACATCTCAGCCTGGTTTGTTTCCGCTCTGCCAGCTGTTCCTGTCAAGCCTATAATCCCCCTATTGAACTTGTTTTTTCGTCTCTGATTCAGGGAACATGGTGTGTGCTGACCCAAGTGCAGTAACACACATTCAGTATATGTGAGATCTGCCCACTGGAACAACTGAAGATTCAGTTTATACATGCACATACATACACACACACCCACACACACACACACACACACTCAAACAAATGTCACTTTGTAACACTGGTACTTTGTACACCAGCGCTTTCGTACATACTGTACTGCATAGTGCTATTTTATTAATATTATTTGATCTGTATTATTGCAGCACTATCAGTGTTATTTATAGTACAGTACTTATCTGTATTGTTATTTATAATTAGTAGTACCTCTTGTGTGCTTGTCTAGCTAGTGGAACACCAAAAAAATTCCACGAATGGGGATTAATAAACTATTTCATGATCAGAGCAGGCTTTGATTGAAAAAAGAGCCTTACTCATTCATTCACCTCACCTAGATTTTGCCACAGTTGATCTGACAAGCAAGGAGGCTCCTGTCTTGCATGTAACACCGCTTCAATTAAGAGTAAACTGCTGAGGTCAACCTAGCTAACATTTGTAAACATCAAAGTCTTCTTCTCAAAACGACGAGACCCAATATACCCAGTCAGTTTTTAAATCACACCACACCATTTTAAGATGCTTCCCAAAATGTGTGATCGGTAATTATATTAATATCTGCCTTCGTCTCATGCTTACAAAGCCTCTTCAAACAAGGGAAAGATAAAATGGATGCTTTAGGCAATATCTAATGACCTCTACAGTGTTTAAGTGAATGACCAGTCACAAAGAAATTATTTGAATTCTGGCAAAACTGTACCTGAAACTCCAACTTCAAGTTAAATTCAAAAAGATAAAAGAGAAAGAGCTATAATTTTAATATTAATAAACAGTAATGCTAAATAAACATTAGATCAAATACATGTTACTTTTAACAGTCAGTACTGATGAGAAAATGTACATGTTTCATGAAGAAAAATTAAATGGCCTGCGCACTGATCTCTGCATTATCTACTTTACCTCTCATATAGCCCAGAATCAATTTGCAACAGCTGTATACCTATAAAAAAAAACATGCACCAGGAAAGTCTATGTGTGGTCAGCTAAGACAAAGATGTCTTCGAAACCCTATGTATACAAATTTTAGCCTGTTTCACCATAAAGAATTTAAACATATTTTAAATGGCTTATCGGTGTAAAAGTGCCCAGTGAGACAGTGCAGCTGTGAATATGAGAAACTGGACAGAGGGAGAAATGAGACTCTCATAAGATCTTTTATAAATTAACTGGAACTGCTTCATGATTGAGAGTGTAATATTGTGAATTGCTTGTTTGAGGTTCTCACATTCAAATGACTTCATTTTTATATGGAGTTGCTTTTGTGATTTTGAATTTTGTGAGAGGCTCCATACGCTTCACAGTGCTGTTTAGTGTTGAATTAAGATCTGTGAGTGCTGTAAACTCTCCACTCTTGCTTTTGGTAATGGGGGGCAGTTAGGAATATTCACTTGTATAAACTCCTCTCTTTTATTTCTGTTTTATCTTTTTTCCTGGCTACTGCACTGACTGACTGCAGTCGTAGAGGCCTATATGAATGACAAAATTAAGTGGTATTACCTTAAAAAAGCAAAAACCCTCATTTAAAAACTGTAATCTTTAAATACAGTGCATAAATGAAAATACCACCATTACTAGGTGAACAGTGACTCAAAGTGTATCACATCCTTTCAGGTTGCACACTATATGCACTGGACACGGTGGATGGTGTGGGATTTGTGTTTGTGTGTGTGTGTCCTATAGTATGTAGGACCTTGTCTTTGCAAAGCTATAACTATACTGTGCTAATTCACATGGAGAGGGTCAAGGTTAGCTTTAGTGTGAGCAGCAGCATGTGTTCCTGTGAGGGGCAGATGGCACGGTGAGATTAGACAGCCTGACCTAAGGATGGCTGAGGATGTCGTGGAGCCCCTGACCTCTCACAACAAAAAATAAGACCCTATACATGTGATTTTATCTTCAATTCAGATTTATCAAACTCATAACATGGTACTGTCAAATCTCCTCACTGCAACAAGGAGAGAGTTCCCGGTTTCTAGAGGGCTGTTTTATAATGATATAGCTTGTTTCCAGAATAAATCCTCAAAGAAGATTAAAAACTTGGAGCAATTTTGCACGGTTTGCAACTTTGCAAAGCTGCACAGTCATAAGGCATGTTCAATTTATTGGAAACAGCCAAATTATCTGACAGTGCAGCATGATAACTCTACTCAAAAGATCTGAAATTGCATGAAGACTCCAGCACAGATGAAGCTAGTTATTTTTTGCAGTGTGGATGCCCTGGCTAATTCCCTATAGAACTTAGTGTGTCTGTGTGGGCCAGCAGCAGCCTGGGGTCAGATTAAAACAGGAAGGGCCCAGTTGGCTGCGTGGGATCCAGGTTGGGGTTAGGGCTTAGTGACAGATCAGTGTTAGTGGATATATAAACCAGCTCAACCAACTAGTCTGTCAGAGGCACAGCACAGCAAAATAAAAACTTGCTCTCTGTCCTACACTACTGCAGGACTGACACGGTCCAGGAATACAGACTGGGAGCAAAATAAGATTCGAATATTCAGCTTCTAAAATTAAATCACAAGGAAGAGGATACAAGGATAACAGATCTGCACTAGACGCAGGACATCTTCTGCTTCTCTACCGTGTATCTATTGTGTTTCTGTTGCGGTCTACTCTGCACCAGCAGCCATGGTTCTGGAGGACAATGAGAACGACTCTGTCTTTGAGCCCCAGGTCACAGTGAGTATCCCATCACAGAGAGCCCACCTTAACCTTGACCCTAAGTGTAGCAGCCTAGAGTCCAGCTTAACTCCTCATATTTGTCCTGATTCACTTCTCTAGAAGGTTAACTCAAGCCTTAAAGTTAAGTCAGCATCACAGCTATGAAACAGAGAGTAGTCAATAATTGTTTTTGCATGGCTGATATTGCAATGCAGCACGTGGAATGGCTTCATTTCACGATCAAATAAATTGAATTAGGAAGTAGATTTCTTCAGAGTATTCACATAGAAACAGGAGATGAACTCCTGACCTCTGAATCACATTGGCTGCAACAAGGACTACATTAAATATTAAAAAGCTTTGGGCATGGTTTTCTAATCCAACCTGTTAAAAGTAATTTGGAAAGGATGATCTGCTCTTTAAAAATCTATTGCATTTTCTATCTACATTTGGATTGATGATTTAGCAATTATAATACATCCAATTTTGGTCCAGTTCTTTGGGGAAATATGTGAGAATCACAGATCAGATGCTAGACTCAGCTCTCAGAGCAACTGAAGTAGCATAAAATGTGCATTAATTTGGAACAACTTAACAAGTGTCTGCTTGTACTGCACATTTAACAAATTTAATACTTCACATTAAATCAGAATCAAGAATTCTCCCAGGCCATGGTATAAACTCTGCTGTGTACTCTCATCCAATCATTACTAAGTAACAAGTTAATGCTATGCTCAGCTTGATACCCTGGCTAATCTAAAATGTGGTGTTTTTCTTTCATTAATGTGCAGCCAAAGATCAAATGTGTCACATGTGGGTTATATGGGATTAAACATGTGATTATCTGTGTAAGCCACTTTTCACTGGTTGTAGTTGGAGCTGAACTCTGCCTCCCAGTGTTCATACTGTGGGGCAGCATAGCAGCAGCAAGTCACAAGGAGGAGTGTCCATGATGTGTGTGTGCATGTATGTTTGTGTGCTGGTGTGTGTCCCTCTAAAGGTGTTGTACCTTTAAATAATCACTTCAAGGGAGGTTTCAGGTTCAGTGTTCCCTAAATTGAGCAAATCATGTTTTTTAGCCATCACCTTAATTCTCTCTTTGTCCTTAATTGATTTTAGTGCGTTTGCAAGTTATGGTGTCAATACTTATACTACCAGTACTGCCAATACTAATATGGATAAAGAGAGACTTTGACATTCCTCAGGGTTCAGTGAACTAATGCTCTTGGCTCTGCATCACAGTAATAATAATAACATAACACTTCTATGACTACAGCTTCCTATTCCAACTGTCCTCTGTGTCTTATGCTGATGCACAAAAAACTAGATACAATCTTCCCTTCCTCTATTTGCAATTTAGAACAGATTCAGGCTGATTTACTGTCCTGTGTTACCACAAAGTGCAGAGAAACAGTTTGCCAAACAAAACTGGTGTGTGTCTGTAATCTGCCTGTGTGTGAAAATGTCTGTGTTTGGTTTCTTATAGGAGGAACATGTGGAGACCCAGTATGGGAAGGTCCACTGCACCATTACAGGGACTCTAAAAGCAAACCGCCCGGTCATCTTGACCTATCATGATGTAGGACTGAACCGTAAGTCCCGCCCCCTGAACCCTCTGTTTTGTCATTTAATATAATATGCCTAATCTGTTTTCATGATTTCAAACAAGAATTTATATATATATTTTTTTCTTTCTCTTTCTGCAGACAAATCATGCTTTGAGACTCTGTTCAACCATGAGGACATGCACGAAATTGTCAGACATTTGCCTGTTTGTCATGTTGAAGCACCAGGGCAGCATGAGGAAGCCAATACCCTCCCAACTGGGTCAGCAGACTGTCCTTATTTCTCTGTCTCTTGTTTGTCTGTCTGTGTCTCCGTAGACAGCAGCAGAGAGCCAGCGCCCTAAAAACTCATCTGTGTAACCTGCAGAATCAAAAACCTCATTAGCTCATCTATGTATAGCAGTCTGACTTTCATAGAAATAAATAATATAATGGTGATAATTCCATATTTATATTAATATTTAATAGAATTTGAGTATAAAAAGTGAACAGATCCCTCCCATGGTGATGGTTTTGTTGAACTTTGACCCCTCAGGTACACCTATCCCTCCATGGACCAGCTGTCTGAGACACTGCCCACTGTCATCAAACACTTTGGGTAAGAAGCGAGATACTAACCCTGATGAGAGCCAACACCACACACTGCAACTATCAAACACATGACAGCATTTTGACATATCGTTCAACTGATAATGACTCCAATCGTCTGAGTCAGCTTCATTTAAAAATGCTATGATTTTTCAACAAATTTAGCAGCCAAATTCACACAACATATTGTATTTAACTAAAGATGTGTGTTACTTTGGGCCGATATTACTGATATGTAGAAGTGAAATAACTTATAATTAACTTAATTAATTAGCTAAATTTACCTTGATAGTTATATAAAGAATATTGCTGGTATCAGATTAATAAACAGACTCAACTGAGTTTATTATCAATAAATGTCAAATCAGTATGAGCAGCCCAGAGGGTGAGCTCAGAGAAAATTTCATAAAAATAATAAAGTGAAGTTAATTATTAGATTTGACCTTTTGACTGTGTGCTTTGCAGGATGCGCAGTGTGATTGGACTGGGAATTGGAGCAGGAGCCTTCATCCTGGCTAGATTTGCTGTGAGTTTATCTCTACTCTCTAAATCCCACTTGAACTCATGGAGAGCTGCACTGAATTTTACTCTTTGAACCACAGATCGTCTCTGGGCTGTCTACACAAGTAGATGCCAAATTTCATGTACTGCCCCCCAGTTTAGAGAGACATAAGTGGATTAGATCTGTGCTAGAGAGTAATTCATAACTTTTTTCTTCTTGTTGAAATAAAATTATAAAAATACAATCAGGAATGTCACTTAACCCCCAAACGTGGGCTAATAAACGGATAAATGTTATTTACAGTAGGAAGTCTCTCTCAATGGCTATTTCTTAGTGTGATTCTAGCTCATCTTTAGGAACTCCCTCCACAGAGATGTTGTCAACAGCACCATCAAAGATTTATATGAAACACCTCTTACATCTAGAGAGGGGAAACAAGTCAAACTTTATAGCTCTGGACAAAAACAAGGACAAAAGTAACTCAAAAAGCCACATGGCAGTGTGGTGTGAATGTGTTCATACTTGTACTGAAAAACATCAGTGAGAGATGTGTGAGCAAAACATGTCAATAATAGCAAACCAAGTTGTGTCAAAAATTACACATCGTTTATCAAGAGTGAAGTGTTTCAGGTGTAAGTTTAAAGTCAGATTTAAGTGTGAAAACTGACACAGAAAAAGCCCTAATCAGACTTCTCTTTGTGTGTGTGTGTGTGTGTGTGTGTGTGTGTGTGTGTGTGTGTGTGTGTGTGTGTAGCTGAACTACCCTGACCTGGTGGATGGTTTGGTTCTGATCAACATCAACCCAAATGCTGAAGGACTAATGGATACTGTCGCAAACAAGGTCAGCAACTTGTGTGTGTGTGTGTGTGTGTGTGTGTGTGTGTGTGTGTGTGTGTTTGTGTATTGATCACCTACTGTGCCTTAATTCAGTTAAACATCTGGAATCTACTGCAGATATGGAAGTGTTAACACATACTGTTGGACATTTAATTAGTTGGTTTAGATGCTCCAATTCTAACTGAAGTGTTATTGATATGTATTTATTCATGTATTCCCAGCATTTTATGATGAAGACCAGAGAGTGAACAGTGTTTATCCCTTATTTAAATATACTATACGTATTTTGTAGCTTAATTCAGTGTCTGTCAGTGTCAGTATATAATAAAATGTATGTGTGTGTGTGTGTGTGTGTGCGTGTGTGTGTGTGTGTGTGTTTTACAGATCAGTGAATGGACACACACCCTCCCTGACACAGTCATTGCACACTTGTTTGGAAAGGTAAGCTGTTATTTTAATTTGACTACCGCAACTGACTACAGTTACTATGACAACAACACTGAAAGCATCTGTCACTTAGATGAGTATTCAGTCATAAAAAATAACTCTTATTTTTCTAAACGTATTGAAAAAGAAGATACTTGAAACAGGTGAAACTGCACCTTATCGACAGTTTTATTAATTGCTATAAAATCAGGGCCTGGCTTATTAAAATGGATAGATAAAGAGTATTTATGTGTTTCACTTCCTTTCCAACTGATTGTTCAGGATGAGATCCAGACCAACCAAGACCTTATTGCTACTTACCAACACCACATCATGACGTCAATGAACCAGTCCAATGTGGGTCAGTTCTTCCGCTCTTACCAAAACCGACACAGCCTGGAGATGGAGAGGCCCGTTCCTGGAGGAAACAGTAACGTCAGGACGCTCAAGTTAGTACTACACTTAAACCTTTAAAGAGGGGGGGGTGAGGGTATCTTAATCTGATGCTTTTCATGGATTTTACACTCTTGAATGTTCCTTGTTCATGTTAAAAGTAAAACTTGCTATATTATTTGTTTCGCAAATGGTGTATTCACACAAAAAAAGAAAGTCTCCTCTGAAATGGATAAGTCAGAACAGATTTTGTGATGAAGAAAGGTGAATTTACTCAAACCAGACGGTAGAGACATCTATTCCCATGGTAAAAGACCTAACATCCAGATGCTAAAGTTAGCACAATAATTCCAAAACCTACTATTAGGTTATTGGTCACACTCAGCCATACTGTCTACCTTTTCCATCCCTTAGCTGTCTGTCTATTTAACCTCTCTGTCTGTTTGTAGGTGCTCAGTCCTGCTGGTTGTGGGAGATAATGCTCCTGTTGTGGAGGCCGTAGTTGACTGTAACTCCAAACTCAACCCCACCAAGACCACACTACTCAAGGTAACTACCTAATCATGACTGACGGAACAACAAAGACGCAATAAACAAACAAATATTAGATTTTATTCCTTGAGACACAAGTAAAATATAATCTCAGACTGAAACCTACTCAAAACCTTTGCTCTTTGCTCCTCCAGATGGCCGACTGTGGAGGTCTTCCTCAGGTGGATCAGGTAGGCTCACACTCCACCTGCCATTGACTTCTCTGCCGACGATGCTGTCAGACCTCCCATACAGATTGGTTGGAAGCGCATTCTGATTTCTCTTTGCCTCCCTTTCTCTCTCTGCAGCCAGCAAAACTGATTGAAGCCTTCAAATACTTCATCCAAGGCCTGGGATACAGTATGTAGTTCTACTTCAACCTTTTAGCTACAAACTTTAACATTAACTGTGCCATTAACCTTAAAATTATAGTGTGTGTGCCCAGAGATACAATGGTTCAGTGGTACAATGGTTCTCCAGAACCACACTGCCATCTCCCATCTCCTATAAATACATACCTTTACCATACCTTAAAGCTATAGTAACATTTATTGTAACATGTCATTAATCTTAACCCACACAATTAAAAATTTAATTCACATAATAAGCACTCAAAAAAGTGTGCTTTAAAATTAGCAAAGTTCAAACTAGAAAAAAGTTTAAAAGTTCAAACATAACATTATTTCTAGTACTATACACTAAAACCACTGTTGCTTCAGAAAAGACCTACCTGCTGCTGGGTGTTTGGGACACTAAATGCACCACATTTTAAAAGGCATCCACAAACTGCGTAAAGGTTGAAATCATTACTGTGTTACATGTTATACAGCAGCCATTTTGAAATAAAATAACAAGTAAACAAAGGTGTTGCTACTGACATTAATTAAGGTTCTGTTCCATTTGAGTGTAGCAGAGATCTAAATGGAACAGAACCTTAATTGATGTCATCAGTAACCCCTGTGTTTACAAGCTATTTCATGTCAAAATGCCTGCTTTGAAAAAGCTCTATTGGCAGTAGTAATAAAAAAGACATTACAATAAAACATTACATATTATCAATTTAACATTAACTACATATTTTCAAATTCAGATGAAATCCTCATGACCACCGATGGTCGGTACAATATAGTGCAAATCAATAACCTTCTATCTTTACCCCTCTCTCTCTCTCTTTCCTTTCTCTCTCTGTATCTGCC
>OMKZ01039429.1:5091-15950 GCA_900302535.1 Neoniphon sammara | reverse complement strand
TGTGAAAAAAATAATGTCGCACAAAAATAGCACATTAACGTCATTAAAATCCAGTCTACTATTTCCCATACGTCCCTCACACCACACCACCCCCCAGCGCGCACACACACACACACACACACACACACACACACACACACAACATTATACCTCCTATAAAGTCCAATAATTTGACATGGCTCAGTCTCTCATGCATTCTGTATGAATGCCAATGAGGTAAATATTCCTCCCAATAATCTGTTACTGTCTGTATGATGGCCCATCCAGGACACTGAGGTTCATCTATGGCTGCCTGCAGAAGTCAGTGCAGCAGAAGTGGCCCACCAACACCACCATGAGGACCCGAGTGGTCAGGTAAACACACACACACACACACACACACACACACGTACAGAGTTTTGGCAAGGTTGCTTTTCTCATAGCCTTTTGAGAGGTTGAAAAGTCATCGTATCTGTATGTATTTAGCCCTGAAACTGAAATGAAATTCACTTTTTTTTTCCCCTAACTAATTTCATAGGCCAAAGGGCCAAAGTAGTGACGTTAAATTTATTTTATGTATTTTTTAATTTTTTTAATAAATATATTTTTACATGTTTCATATTTTTTACTCTTTTGTACTGTAAAATAGTCCCTTTTTTGGTTATTTCATTAAAGATGAGTCTACAGAATTGTGGGCTCTGGGATTAACTTACATTAGTGACACAAAATCAAGCAAGAAAATCCGTCTAACTGAACTTATTTTTGGCTCTCTCAGTGGCTTTGTCTTCCTAAGACTGATCTGTCCTGCCATCCTCAACCCCCGTATGTTCAACATCATCGCAGGTGAGCAGCCAGAGCACACACATACTATCCTCCTATTTCCAGTTTCATAACATGTTACTGAGTTCTGTACTGAAATCTTCCTCTGCACAGACCCTCCATCCTCAACAGCAGGCAGGACCCTCACTCTGGTGGCCAAGTCTGTGCAGAACCTGGCCAACCTGGTGGAGTTTGGTGCCAAGGTAAGGGTGATCCACCCGAAACTGGTTTGATCTCAGAAATCTGCTGTAGAACTGAGGAGTAGGTTTTATTCTTTATACTATAATCATGTGTTCAGGATGGGTTATCTTGATTAGAAAAGGATTTTGTGTATTCGTCATGTATTATTAAGTTATGGTAGTCTTGTTTGTCAGATGTTTTTTTTTTTTTTTTTAATCCTCACACAGGAGCCCTACATGGAGGGTGTGAACCCTTTCATCAAAAACAACAAACATAGGATGATCATGTTTCTGGATGAGTTGGGGGTGAGTCACTTTTCTTTGCATGTTGATCAGATTATAAGAACTTTGCTGCACAAGTTCAAAGGATCATAAACTGTGAATGCACGCGTGTTTCCAGAACGTCCCTGACCTCCCTGAAGCCACAGAGCACTTTAGGACGGACCTGTCCCGGGACCTGGCTGCGCTGCACGAGGTCTGTGCCACACACTCAGACGAGCTCCGCACCCTGAGCAACGAGAGGGGAGCCCAGCAGGTCAGAGACTTGATGATATCGCAGCGAGGCGTGTTCAGGATTTTTAGTTAGAGATTTATCTCGCTTGGAGCTCTCTCTTAATGGGTTTCAGTGACTCCTGTTTCAGTTCACAGCTCCTTGTCGTTTTCTTCAGTGCTGCCTTTGATGTGACGATTGTTTCTCTGCCTCTTTTCTCAGTATCACCCCCCCCAAAAAAAAAGCTGGGGAAAAAAAAAATTAAAAATCCATTATCTGTCCAGCTGCTCTGGGTTTCATCTCGTCTAGAGATGCTTCTCTAGGGGTGTGAATTCATGATTCACTAGTTGGCAATTTGATTTGGGAAAGATTTCTCTTTTTTGGATTGATGCAATTCGAAAACTACAATTTGAATTCAGTAGTTTTAGCCAAAATTAAATAAACTTGCAATCTTTTTTTCTCTGAAATGTGAAAATAGACAACAAAATTACTTAAATGTTATTGTCAAAAAAAGTCATAGTATTGTGTTAGATTGCTACATTAGGTCCTTTTTTATAAGAATTGAGAATGATTCAGTTTAAAGCATTTCATATCAGTCAAGTTCTTCATTCTTTTTATTCCTTTTAGGAGATCGGTGCAGTTGAATTGGCAGAATTTATAATCGATGCAGTGAATGAATCGTTACACCCCAGTTCTCTACTTTATTCAGTTCATCTGTTCCTAAGGGGAATTTATATAGTCAATCTTAGCTGCTCTGCATTTCACCTAATGTGTGTTTTTCTCTCTCTCTCTGTCTGTGCAGCATGTGTTGAAAAAGCTGCTGGCCATCACAGAGCTCCTCCAGCAGAAGCAGGTTCACTATGCCATGTCCAACAGCAACAGGTAGTACTGCACACCTCCTCTCCTTCCATCCCTCCGTCAAGTCTCCTCATCTGGAGTGCAGCACATAGAGGGGACCCTAGCATGCTCTACCCTCATCACCATGGCAACCCCTTCTCCACCACCCTCCATCATCTCCTCCTCCTCCTCCGATAGCCCCACCCATCCCCACCCACCTGCCATCTTGTCCCGTTTGCCACCAGAGAGCTATGCAACAATAGCAGCCGAACACAACCGACGCAGTACTTACAAAACACGTAAACTTGCACCAGTGACTGACAGCTGTATGCACAGGAAAAATGTTCTTTTTCCCTCATAAACTGTTCATGATTCTATGACTTGGGTACATTTCATTCCCTTCATCACGAGGGCCAAATATTACGATTTCAAAAAAAGAAGCTTCTATGTACCCACAGTGTGTTTTGACAGCACAGGTTGCCAAAGTGTATCCCCACCTCCTGCTCAATACGAGGAAAGTCAACTGACATGAAGAAGCTAGTTCTCCCTGTCCCCCTTTTCTTATAACTGGATTATGAGCGATAATGCTTTTTATACTGTAATTAGTGACTGATTTATTTTATGGTTGTGACAATATCCGCAAAGTGCTGAAACTAGCATTTCTGTCTATTTGTTCTTTTTTTTTTCTCCTTTTGTTTTCTAGATTGGAAAAAAAATCTTTCAGAAAGTATGGTTATTTTATATCAAGAATAAATTCTCTTGCTGGAATCATGAGTATATAATTGAGATGAGCTGAATTTTTTTTCTCCAATTGTATCAGCTATTTTTTTTTTTTTGATTGTTTGGTTCAGTCTTTCTTGAAACTTCTCAATGCCAGACAAGACACATAATCAGAGAAACCAAGTTAATGAAAGTGTTTACAGCAGTAAATTTTTTGGAATAGTAGAGATTGTATCAGACATGCATGCACTTATTAAACCGTTTTTTTGTAAAGTAGATAATGGAGTCGTTCATTGTCCCTAGACAAACGTGGAGAAATCTGCGCATACGATACCATGGTGCCTTTGTTTGATCCTTCAGTACATCTACTTTACATAATGATCTTGTCTTCATACATACTGGGAACCGTCCTATTCTTAACCTGTAGAAACTTCAAGACAATAAAATATGTAGAAAAATATCTTTATTCTCTTTACAGAAGAAGGGCAACCAAGCTAGTAAACAATTTTTCACCTCAGTATTATCTGGAAAAGTAAATAGCTGTGTTTTCTATGAAGCCTTGGTCCTCTGTCCTTCGCCCTGACAAATGCATACTGTCATTCAAAACCATATACGCAGGTGTAAACGCTCATATCACATCTTCATCAGTCCACTCCTGAAAAGAAAAAGTTTGAGTAACTGACTAGCAAAAACAGATGCCATTTGCTGACAGAGGAAATAATCCTACAAGACTGACAGGTTACTTTAGGACAAAATCAATCTTTTCTCACTGGCAGAATAGCCTTTAATGCATAACACTGTCTCACCTCTTCTGTCATTCGAGGCTCCTTTGCCACATGGCCGTCATCTTCATATCCTCTTTTTCTTTTGCTGTAAGACAGAGATATGTATTTTTATTATGAGCAATAAAGTAAATCAGAACTTCTAGATACAGAACAGAGCAGCATGTCAAGATTCAAATTGGTTTTCTAAAAAGCTTTGAGATTTGTGAATCACAGGTTGTCTTTGCAAGCTGTAACTGTTGGTGAACTCTGTTCCACATGTTGTCTCCTTGAATAACCATCCCTCCCTTCAAGTCCATTGTCTGCAGTCATCTAGGTACAGTATGTGACATCTAGTTTCCACTACACCTTCATGATCAACACCATTAGTGGTTATAGTTTCATAAGCGTCATGTTTCATGTGTAGTTTCTCTAACAGTTGGATGTGCTGTAGTTTTATGTGGGCTTGCAGCCTTCATATGAAAAGTATTTCTATGCACACAAAAATGCAGTGATTCTGAAGTGTATACCTTTTACCAACATGTACACTTTATCTTACAGGACAGAGTGCACCATCATGTCTCTGGCTGCTGCCATCCAGGTAATGTGAATTAAACCAAGCACCACCTGAGAGTCAAAGAGCGGTTGACCACGCAGCCACCCAGCCAAAAGCCAGGCCTCATCCTGGCATGAAGCGCCGGACCGAAGACTTACGCGAATTTGTATTTCTGAGCATGTAGCCTAGATATCTGGCCGTTCAAACGCAATATGGCTTGGGAGACTTGTTCCCTAGGGCACACGACTTGCTGCAGATCTGAAAACTGTCCTTCCAAAGCCCTTCCCAAAATGCTTCAGACACTGACAATGTGTAAACTTGAACTATGATCCATCATCGACACGGGGCACGGTCAGCCGAGACCCTGAAGAGATGATTCCTACGAAGATGGACCTGACATACACTCAACTGTTTAGCTAGAGGCAGCCACACAAATCTCTGACCTTGACTTCCTTTATTCTGGTACACCTGCCACTCGCTCTGATGTCCGCCAGTGATTGGCATGGAGATTGGCAAACGGGGGCTTCCTGATCTGGGAAAGCACTGGCTCCAGATTTTTAAAGCCCCTCCTCTCTCTCGTCAACAAAGGAACTCTCGGACACAACTTACTAGGACAGTAGAGGAAAGGCAATCCAAAGCATTGAAGTAGCGTTATCTGCCGTCATCAGGGAATTTTAACGTAGCACCTCTCTCCAAGACAACGCAAGCCTTAACTCCCTTTCTACACACCAACCTCTAGCCTACTCCACTTGACTTTACGACACAAGCTCTTCCTTCAAACCATTACCATTTACAACTTTCACTGTCTTTGTGTATTAATTGCCACATAGCACCAGAAACACTTGTTATATATGTTTTTATATGCTGCTTTGCTTGTTGATATTATCTACTTAGGCTGTATGGAAGTAAAGGTGTTTATGTATGATAGCTGAACAGAGCTGAATGATAGCAAACTTTGTATGATAGTCTTAACAGAGTTTGTAGAGGATATCTGTAACCTGTTCTGTGCATGTGTTAACCCTAAATGGAAACTGCTATAGTGTGTGGGCCTACATATATGCTGCTCTAAAAACTTCACAAAAGCTCCCTTTAAGCCTGGGGATGTGAACAAAAGCTTTCATGTATTTGCAGTCTCTCTCTCTCGCTATCCTACCGCCATTGGTGTTGTAGTACACCTCTGCACTGACTGTGTTCATATAGACTCATCCTGAGAAGTCATGCCATGCACAGATTTATCAAGCTCCAAGTCATATGGGTTGGCCTTGACATGATATCGTATGACTGCTGCCTGATGATCCGAGCGGCTGCAAAACGTCTGAATCTGTGCCTGTCATAGCTCAAGAGTTTACCAAACTGTTTACTGTAGATGCACTTAAGATACCACAGACCTCACCAACCTCACCAAGTGTTAACAGATAACTGGCGTACGATGGAGAGAATCAAGAATGATATATAAGCCTAAGTCTCCTCATCAGCGACACCAAGATCAGCTGTGCTACATAGCATGGATGATGTAGGTAGGAACGTGGTGTGCTGTTGTACTTCCTTTCTGTATTTCATATAGCCGATGATGTGTTCCTTTTTTATTTTTCTACCTGATACTGAACCTTGAACCTTTTGCATCTTAGATACAACAACCTGGCAAAAATAAAACTGTTAGAAAAACTGTTGTTTGACAAGTTTGGAGTTGCTTAATTGGGTGTAAGGGGGGGGACAAACTGCACCCATCAAAGTCACAAAGGCCAACATTAACAGGCTGTGATGATGCACTCACTGGACAATATTAAATACAGTTATAATTGGCATATTACCAAATATCAAGTTGAAATGAAAACAATGGGTGTTAATAAAAGCACTGCTACATGTTTTGATCGTTCTAATTTAAAATAAGCAGTCATCATCTCCTCACTTGTTTGAGCTTGTGGTAAATTCAGCTTGGATCCTCTCCAACTTCTGTTTGTAGACATTCACCTCTTCGGGTTTGGGAAGTTCATACTTCTTCATGAGGTTTTTTATCCCTGGATGAGTAGAGATTTCATTGTGTTATGGTATATTTGGTCAAGTGAGACAGTCCTTTATTCATACCATTGTACTCTAAAAATGCTCAGAACAAAGCTCAATATCACCATCTTGTGATAGCAAATTGTAGGTGCAATTTACTCACGTCTCATTGACTCATACATCTTAGAGAGGGTCTCCTTGTCTTCTTTCAGTCCCATGCATTCTAACAGGTAACTAAGCATATGAAATAATAAACACAGATGGTCTTCTTTCCATTATAACATTCAAAGAAAAAAATATCAAGTGAATTTTCACTTAAGTGGAACATTCTCCGTTTAGTCCACACGACTCTACAGGAATGAATGAATGGTTGACCAGATCACTCTCAGGACCAATCAAAATAGCTACAAACACATTTTTTATTTCAAAACAATTGTAAAAAAAAAAAAGTAATTCAATAATTGTATTTATTATTTAATTTTATTATGTGTTGAGAGTCCTACCTCTCAATTGGCAACTTGTTTGAATTGTGCCTGGTTGCAGCCAATGACATTAAGAGCCAAGGGAAAAATGTATAAATTCTGGTGGTAGCTATTGTTGGATGATGACAGCTTTTGAATTTATAAGGTTCTGCACGCCAAAAAAATTAAATGTTAAACCAATGTCAGGTAAGCTTCTACGTTTTAATAATAATTTAATAATAATTTAAGGAAATAACATTTTTTTCCGTTACATACTTTTGAAAATTGTTTTGTTTTATCCCTGTTAGCACTGCTGCTGACTCACCTCTCCATGTTGAGGCCAGCCCGTGAGGCGCTGTTCAGGATGGCTGTTAGGGCAATCTGAGAAGGGGGAAACAGCAGCCCTGCATCTGTCATGGTCGCCCGTGTCAGAAAGTCATCAGCATTCTTCCTCAGTGACTCTGGGTTCTCCAGTGGAGGGTATCTTGTCTGAGGGCAGAATACATTGGAAGTCAATTTATTGAGCCAGGAGGGGAAATGTGAGATATTAAGTGGACTCAAGTTATCTTGATCGGTCCGACTGCTCTGACGCTTTGCAGGTCTAATCTTCAAAGTTCTCTGGGAGTCCACCCACCTTGAGGTCGATGAGTAGGCCCTCCATGGGTCTGTACGGGTTGTGGACCACCAGGTGGAAGTTGAGCTGTTGGATGAGAAGGAGCTCATACTCCAGGATCTGCTCCGCAACCTTTTCCTGCCCCGCCAGGGTCTCCTGCACAAGGTTGCCCACAAACTGGCTGCTGGACACATTGAACTCATCCACCTTACAGGATAAGTATGCACAAGTCAGCCTGAAAAGGAGAGTGGGAAAATGGTTTGGACTGTCTGAGATAAAGATTCAATCAAACTAAGTGATCAAATATGTAGAAAAATTACATTATACACAACATGGTGTATGTTGAATTTAATCCACTACAAACCACTGGTTGCCTGATAGACTGAAATCGCTGATGTAAATTCAGTAACCTCTTTTAAACAAAACTTTCAACCACGGTTATTCCTGGGTTGAACGTTGGTGAAAAGGGGTTGATGCGTGTACTAATACTAATATAATCTGGTCTTTTTTGAAGCTGTGTAAAGCTTTTGATTCTATAATGCCCTGATCAAAAGCCCCTTGTCCCTTAAAATACATTTTGAAGAAATATTCCCAAAGGCATGATTACATACAGTGGGTGAAACAAATTACAGCTACCCACCACCCAATCATTTTTATAAATTTGAGATTACTCTTATTCCTATTGCCGCTGTCCACCGTTGTTCATTTCTTACCACTGTCATACTCACATTATAATCCTGGGGTGGTACTCCATAAGTGAGTTGTTCAGGTAGAATCTCCTGAAATACATAATGGATGTACCCTGTGGATGCAAATGGCCATGAATTAGATGTCATTATGCGCTAAAAGTTATGCATCAAATTCTGATTAGATGAGTGGAAGCCACGTACCACAACAGACTTTGGCATCGCAGGTTTGAAAGCATTGCAGAAGTCCAGCAGCCTCTTCTCATAGTGTCTAAACAAAATGTCTTCTTCATGACGCTCCAGGAACATGGACTCACTGACTCCAGGCTATGCAGACAGACCCACAGACAGATAGATGGATATCAAACTAACACTGCTAAGATGTTGCGCTCTACAATAACATGGACTTCTGTCATCATAACACATATTTCTGCAGCACTTACCCTCCCACTTGCAAGGATTTTGTGACGGAACTTTTGGTTGGCCTTGCATCTCATCTGCTCCACGGTGTCTTCACTGTCAAACAACCAATACTTTCTGTGCGAGCTGTTATGGAACATGACTGCTTCTGCGAAAAAAGGGAGGCAAAATAATAACCCGACAGGTAAAAAAAAAAAAAAGCCCTACAAGTAAAGTGAAGTTAGCTTACTCGCACAGCAAATTACTATAAATTTACTTACTTTATTTGTACAAACATACACTCTAGACAACCAGGAAGCCAAACAAAGAGGTCAACAATGTCGTATCGCAGTGAAGCTGTGAAAAGAATCCTGTCTGACTTTTTGTATTATCTTAAATTAAATGTACGAAGTAAACAGCATCAGCGACATCAAGCGATACACGTCGCATCACTTGTACGTCGGCGTTGATCCCCGTTGATGACGAAACCGCTCTACCGTAATGTAGGATAGAGCGCGCAAAAAGAAATCAACGTCTTCTCTCTCTCTCTCTCTCTCTCTCTCTCTCTCTCTCTCTCTCTCTCTCTCTCAGTGAGTGAGCGAGCGGCATTCAGTAGGCCTATAGCTGACGATATTAGTGTGCCAGTTTACGCTGTGCAACATTGTAGCATGGACACCTTTGATCTCCATGCCTCAGTACACACACGTACGCACGCGCACAGTGTGTGTGTGTGTGTGTGTGTGTGTGTGTGTGAGAGAGAGAGAGAGAGAGAGAGAGAGAGAGAGAGATTGGTTTGCTTATGTTGCTGGGCCTTCTGCATATAAAAAAATACAATGTCAGAGAATGTGTCTTTTTGAAGCAAAAAGACACATCCTTTCAGGGTTTCTTTGCACCCATTAACAGAAGATACAGAACTAGGCCTAAACTGACACAACAGTTCACCACAAACCTCTGAAGTAAGCTAATCTTGCTATTTGATGCTCGTAACGAAATTGAGGTTTGGCCTTCACTTTAAAATATATATAGACTTCCTCATAAATGTACCCACGCTTGCTTAGGCCTGCCAGACTACTGCTATTCAAAACCTCGTCGTTTCTAGGGTTTATTCTCACATTAAACACGCTAGCCCATGTTAGCATTTGATTTGCTAGATTCAGCCTATTCCAATTTGTGCCCCACCCACAGGAAATTGCCTTTGGTGAAAGTTCAGGACTCTGTTGGTCCAGGATCATGCTGGTCAAATGCTTAGAGTCTGCAAAACACTGTCATTTTGCTACTGAGATGGAAGAACACATAACACCAATTGAATCACACTGTATGTTTAGACAGAGCCACCCAACCCCCACCAGCCTTTCCGTATACCCTAATTTGCATAAACATGAGTAATTTATGAATAATAAATGCCCTTGCATTCAGCGGGAGCCGTTAATTTGCATATCACCACAGCTACAGTTTTATTTCCTTAGTGCGGTGTTATCATGAAGCCCTTCAAGCCTGCATAAACCAGAATCAAAGAAGTAATGATATAACAGGTATGTGCTGGAGACTTTTTTTTTTTTTTATCTTGATCTCTTTCTCTACAGGCGGAACATATTTTAACTTTTACGTTTGAGCTGTTTCTGTGATAGGCTTGTAGCGCTATACGTTATTCGTGCAAGAGGCTTATATCTACAGTATCTATCGCTCGGTCTTGCCCTGTAAATTGCATAAACATGAAGTGCCGATGCATTATTGATGAGACCATTGCAACGTTTACTGTATGTGCGCCCGTGTGTGCGCGCACTCGAGTGCATTGATAGCGCGTGTAATGCTTGCGTGCGTGCGTGAGAGAGAGAGAGAGAGAGAGAGAGAGAGAGAGAGTCTGTGTTTGTGTGTCTGTGCGCGCGCGCGTCTATATGAGTATGCATGTGTGTGTCTTGTCAATCTATCCCAAAGCCTTTTCCTCTGATATTTCGCATAATTTCGCAGTAACGTGTAGATGACTGATTTTTCTTATAAGTTCTTTTAAAGGGGCTTTATCTTGTATTAGATTATTTTGAAATAATCCTCCACGATTTTTAAGCGCTTTGCAGCCCCATTAGTTAAACATTTGATGCAGAATTGACATGTGGTTGACATGTTGAATTTTCTCTCACTTTTTTTCCCCGTTTCTGCATACACAGCCTATACTCAGTGTTAGAAATAATGACTATCAGCCCATATAGCTACAGCCTTGTTTTTGAACTGGTATTAATCTCATTCTGAGCCCTGAATTTTAAACGTGTCCAGTAGTCTGAGATTACAGAAATAGTTAGATTTGATTCATGTTGATCATATGATTATGAAGACACCATTTTCACTGGTGTGATTAAGTTGGCG
>OMKZ01039415.1:14210-28687 GCA_900302535.1 Neoniphon sammara | reverse complement strand
CATGACTGATGTGTTTTGTTGTGTGTGTGTGTGTGTGTGTGTGTGTGTGTGTGGGTGTGTGCTGCTGGTGGTGGTGGTGGGAGGTTATGTGGAGTTCATTAGCTGGAGGGGGACTAGCTGCAAGACAAAATAGGAAGTCAGAAAATAACAGAATAGCATTATATCTGCGGGACATTTTGGCCTCAAACAGAATGCAGTGAATTTTTCATCGTCAGTGAGTGTTGCTCTGTGTTTTAGTGAGAGGGTATTTCAGGATAACTGGTGGTGGTAGTTGTTATACTGGACTAGAGGTCTGCTACTTCACTTTAATCCATTCCTGCACACACTCCATGTAAGTGCAGCTTATAGAGGAAGAAAGCCAGGCAGGCAAATTAATGTACTAAGACTATGAGGTGTTTTGAAATGTATTATGTATGGAGCTGCAGGCTTTGTAGGGATTGAAGCTGTCAGCTTGGTTCAGATGATGCCTCAACAAAACAGGAGCCAGTTGAGTGAGCGCTTAAATTTCACACTGGAACAAACCTCTGTACTGGACACTTCAGTATAGAGAGTTATGATGAGGTTATAATGAGTTATGATAAGATATAATAAGATATCCACTGTTCCAAAACTTTGTTATGAGTGCTTGCATGACGATTGCTAGTGTGGAAGGGATATTGTTGGAGTTAATCAGCTATCTTCATGTGTTTTTATTTATTTATATAGTTGGATAAAAAAAAAAAAAAAACTAATATTTTGAGGTCCTCTTGACATCTGTTTTGTGTTTCATAATTCACACACACAAAGCCAGTCCCTGATTCACTTTTTACACTTTCCTACACCTTTGCGTGTCTCCATATTTCCATTGCCTCACTAGCTCAACTCTATTTTGCCTCCCATCTGTGCACTTCTTTCATTTTTATCCATTTAATTCCTTCAGCTCACAGCTCTGTTATCGCTCCTCCTTCCTCCCACTTGTTTTGCGCTCCCTCCTCCCTCCCTCTCTCCTTCTCTCCCTTTCTGTTGTTGAGAAATTGAGGCGAGCAGCAATGTGCGCTATCACAGCGTGGTGCTGGAGATGGAGTGAGTTGTGAGATTAGAGGGATGCAAGGGAAGGCAGAAACAGAAAGAGAAAAGGAAGGAGACAGAGAATTGTTTACTTGTCCAAAACGGTGTTATTTATTGTGGCAGGGTGGTATTGAAGCAGGCATCTGTGACTGTGAGGCTGATAATTATCAGTTACCAAACTGATCTATTTAAAACACGGGAAGGGGAGAAAAAGAACCTGCATTCTAAAGTATTTCTGATTTGCTTGATAAATTTTTATGCACATCTATTCATTAAACTTCTTCTTCTGCTTCTCCTTCTTCTCCTGATTCTTCTTCTCCATCCTCTTCTTCTTCTCCTTCTTCCTTTTATCATCTTCTTCCTCTTCTTTTTCTCCTGATTCTTCTTCTTCATCCTCTTCTTCTCCTTCTTCCTCTCATCATCATATCTTCTTCTTCTTCTTCATCTGCGCCTCCTCCTCCTCCTTATTATTATTCTACATCTCTTCCTCTTCATTCTTCTTCTTCTTCTTCACCCCCACCCCCCACCCGCTCTTGTTCTTCTTCTGCTCCTTGTACTTCTGCTTCTTCTTCTGTTTTGCGATATGTTTAATGATCTCTTCCCCTCTTGCTATTGTTTTCTTTGACCTGGTAATCCCTCACATTCTGTGGCCTTGCCAAGAACCAGTTAGGCCTCCCGAAGTAGAGCATCCTTTATCTGCTGCTGTGAACGGCCATAATATAATTGGACTGAGCAGAGGGCAATGATGTATAACCCTGATGACAGGGGTAATCTGAGTTTTTGTTGGCCCTGAAAGCCGTTAACTCAAATAATCAGCAGTGTTGGAGCTAATTGCTTCATTAAATATGCAGTGGCTTGAACGTGATCAGAGGGCTTTAGTATGTGAGCTTGTTAGTTTGTCCCGGGAGTCATTAGGGACTGGTGATGAGATGTCAGCAGGTAAGAAAGACTTGAGGAGAGGGGTGCCCTGCGTGGACTTTTTAACCTCATCAGTGCACTGCAAATGTGTGGAATGGAGGAAAGAGGTTGCTGCTTTGGAGAGCTTATTTTTAAGTCACATTTTGCATTTTGTTTCCTTTGTTTTCCTCTGTTTTTTCTAGTTGCTGCTAAAGCCATTCATGACCTCTCATTCTGTGCACAATCGCTACCTCATTTGGTCTTTCTCCCTATTCTTTGCACCTCCTCTTTTCTGTTTTCTGTGATTCATCCATGTCTTTTTTGTTTTTTGGCCTTGCCTTTTCATTGGGCTTGCCTGCTGTCCATTCAGAGGCTGATTATTCACTACGATGGTTTATCCTGATAAATTTCTCATAGGAACTTGCCTTGAGGGTTCCTGCTGTATGGATCTTAATGTAGAAGGTTACTCATGGTTAATTTAAAACCAGTTGTTTTGCCTCAGTTAGCTTGTTGAGTGAGGCTGGTGCTCCCTCAGGTGCACAAAGTAATGATCTCTTCTCTGTCTACTCTCACACATCAAGTTTGAGTTCAGTTTATAAAGAAATGAATGACTTTTGCAAATGAATGCTCTGTAATAACAACTGAAAAAGGTGTGCATCACATTGGTGTCACTTCGAGCCGGGTGCTGAACTTTCACTGAATGATCCTGTCTGAGGAGGTTGCAGGTGGCACAATGAAGTCATGAAATGTGACTGAAGTTGAAAACATTTCATGACCAAACTCACTGGACACTGGGAACATTTTGTTTTTGGTATTAGCATGCCAACATGTGGAAATTATCAGCTGTCCTAATTCAGACTTTAAGTTACCTTGGAAACAAACCCACGAGCACTGTGTTCCAGGCATGTTTGGAGATGTCAATCAAAATGTTAACTTTCCCAAAAGTAAGATGAATCATTAAAACTTCAGACTGTTTACTGGAAGAATGCAGAAAAGATATTTTGGCCTATTTTTAGTACAACTTTGTGCTAAATTTTTTTGTTTGGGAATTTTTGGTTTGTGTCTTCTCCGAGGCATTGTAGTTCACCAACACAGTTTAACAACTCAAATAAGTCATTTTGCACATATTTGGGTCTTCTGAATAAGCTCTAGGCTGGTCCAACTGGGATAGATGTGTTATTGTTCAATGTGGAGTTGAGTAGCTGCAGGGTCCAGCTGAACAACAAATCTGAGAGCATGGCAGTGAAAACGCATTTCTGGACAAACTGTTATCGTAGCGCTCTTTATTTATGTATTGATGTTTCTGTGGTGATGGTGCAGTAAAATGTAGAAAATAATAGATTGAGAGAGAGATTGAATGAACAAATCAATCAGTGAATCCATCAATCACTTCACCTCTGTTGATCCAGCTGACAAATATTTTTGTGATCATCACGTCAGTGTGTGTTTATGTGTTTCCAGAGATCGTGCGGGCCATGACCTATGTGATCAACCAAGGGATGTCCATGTATTGGGGAACGTCCCGGTGGACAGCCATGGAGATCATGGTGAGTGGCATGGAGCTTCAATCTGTTTCCTGTGTTTTCTTCAATTTTAACTCTCTGTCATGAGCACTGCTTAAAAGGCATATATCTAGTTTTCCTTGTAAACACACTTGTTTTTGTTTATATTCAAATTTTCTCACCAAAACACATTGTGTGTATCCTTGAGGCCTAAAATGCAACATGTCGAAAACATTTCCTACCTCAAGAGAGATCTGCCAAGCCTTATTTTGTAATATTTTGAAATTTGCAACTGTGTAAGATGAACATGTTATGTAAACAAAACAGGGAAGCACTATTATCAATCCCGCTGGAGTTTTGGGAAAGATCCGCCCACATGGTTAAGGTTAGGGTCAGGTGACAGCTTTCCTTGCTGTCACGTCTAAGCTGTTTTAGCTAATGGGCAGCAGGCTAACAAATTTTATGACCAATCACTGTGCAGTAATGCAACAGGAAACTGGTCTTCCTAGTGTGCACTGTAGCACCACTGGTGGTCACAAACTGCATTGGGTACAGCTGTTCATGCAGCTGGCGGTGGCGGTGGACACACAGACTTCGGGCCACGCCCACAGTTTGGTGTGGTTCAGGTTAGGGCGAGGATGAGGGGTGCGGTCCCGGAGGTGGGCTGTCCCGGAGTTTTGCAGGTCTTCATGTCTGCTGCCAGACCCCTTTCCATGCAGGCAACACACTTACTGGTATGTTCACAGTGTGAAAAAATACTTAGCGTCATGTGTAACAGTGTCTCTGAGCTATTCTGAAATTGCTGTAAACCTTGACTTCTTGTGGCTTGTTTTTATAAAATGGCAGGAAAACACACCTCTGTTTTCATTACATAATACTTACATATTATTTCTCCACCTTATAATATGTGTTGTTTTTATACATAAGCTAAACAACGTGGTTGCTAAGTGACATATAGTCAAACAGGACTCAGCCAATCAGAAGTGAGCACCAAAACTAACACTTTTTATAATACAGCTTGTGGAGCTACATGAGGTTTCACACTTTTTTGACAAATGCAATTTTCTACTGCACTCACCAACATAACAAAAGGCAATGACTTGACCGCAGCTGGTGGTGTTTTTGTTTCTCAGAAATAAAAACAATGGCAAGAAAACTTTTTGAACGTCCCAGTGATCAATCCCAGAATAACCTACAGAAACCCCCAAACCCTTAACATTATCTTAAAGATACTATAAATTATAACGTTTCAAACCTTTTCAATGCCTTATTATCTTGTATCATGTTAGACACTTTCTTCATACCAAAAATCGTATAAAAATCATGCAGCAAAGACAGAGTAAAAAATAGCAAGAGAATGAAATGACAGGGAGTGGAATGACTTAAGGTTCTTGGAGAAACAGCTTTTTCTAGGGAAGGGTTCCCACAGAGGCACACCTCCAGTTTCCTCATACTGTCAGTAACAATCTGCCCTCTTCACTCCAAGCTCAACTCTCCAAAAATGAATATACACAGAGTTATAGAAGGGAAGGAAAGAAGAGGGTATGGTGTTAGTGAAACAAAAACATACCCAAGTGAGATACAACCATCCGTTCAGTCTCTCTCTCTCTGTCTCCCGCTCTCTCTCTCGCCCCCTCTACCCTGTAAGTACAGCGTGATGCGTTGACATCGTCTCCCTGTGATCATGGTGGGAGCGAGCAGATATCTTTGTAGAACACAAGCCCTGATGAAAGCTGTGTTATTTAGATAGCATCAATAATGAAGGGGGGGATAAACACGGCATCTCAGTGTACGTGACAGGGTGGCAGTACACACACACACACACACACACACACACACACACACACAGGCTCTAGGCGCATTGCACGGGTGCAGAGCGGAAGGGCATGTTGTAATTTGCGAGTTGAGTGATGGCAGCAACATTATCCCTGTGTTACGCCAAATAGCTTCCCCCTCCTACCATTCTCTCACCCTGACATGTGTTCCACTGCAGGAGACCTACAAGATAACAGAGCGGGTATGCTAATTTTTAAAGAGGCAACAAGAGCTAGAAGTCTTTGTGCGTGTGTGTGTGTGTGTGTGTGTGTGTGCGTGCGTTCCTTATGGCATGTCTCTTTGATGAAGGACATGTGGAACCCCAGATAAGCAGGTACATGAGTAAATTTGAATATGACTACCTGGAGAGTTGTGATATGGAATACTGATTTGGTGGGTGATTTACTGTAAGCTGCGCATTTGAATTTGTGCCTTCCTCCCACAAGTCGATTATCATCCTCTTTCTCTCCTCTTTGTTTATCTCCCCCTCCTGCAGTCTTTGAATATCTTTGCCACTGTTTAACCGTCACTCTCGTTCGTGCCTACTTTTGTCCCTCTTTCTTTTCTTTTCTTTCTTTCTTTCTTTGTCTCTAATATTTTACTCTGTCTCACAGACTCGCCAGGAGGAAAACAGTCTAATGTATGAATATAAATGCCGTCCGGACATACAGTACACACTACAGAGAGATAGCATGAAAGGAAGGAAGAGTGTATAATGTGTTTTCTCTCTCTCCTGTTCATCTCTATAGGAAGCGTATTCAGTGGCCAGACAGTTTAACCTGATCCCTCCAGTGTGTGAACAGGCAGAGTACCATCTGTTCCAGAGGGAGAAAGTGGAAGTACAACTGCCCGAGCTTTACCATAAAATAGGCAAGTATTCTCACTTGTTTTATTTTATTTATTTTATTTTATTATTATTATTTTATTTTTGGACTGGCTAGTTGGGAGGTTAATCATTCACATATGTCAGTTTGTCCCTGGCTAGTATTTTCCTCTCCAAGTTAGCACAAAATTGTCTTCAGAGAGTCTAACTGACTGCCCTGTGACTAAATAACTCACACACACTTTTTCATGCATGAGTGAGAAATTAAAGCAATCAAATAAATAATTCATAGCAATCTGTATTAATGATTGTCTATTCTGTCAGGTTTTTAAAAAAACAATCTCATTTTCATCTGCTCATACAGTTTCACTTTTTCTGGCACCGTTCTCACACATTTTACTCACACTTCTCTCTCGCTGTCTCAAAACCCCTACTCAACCTCCTATGGTTTCCATGGTGACAGGAGTTGGGGCGATGACGTGGTCGCCGCTGGCATGCGGCATCATCACAGGGAAGTACGAAAATGGCATTCCTGAATCTTCCAGGGCATCAATGAAGGTAAACAAGCTAACTTTGTCAAGAAGAGGTATACAGTGCATGTACACGTATGTCCTTTTATGACATTCTGGTTTACAGTACAGTGTATGGTGGAGAGTAATGATAATAACTTCTCCAGGATCAATATCATGTGCAGTGATGCACTACCAAGATGCACTGAATGTACAAAACACTGGGGTTGCCCGCTCCAGGAGATAGCTGTGATCTCACATTGATTTTACCTGTTCATTCCACTCTAGTCAGTGTTGATGACATGGAGCAGGCAGATTAAAGAAAGATTTAAGGCTTGAGACAGCTGAAATGTGGATTGTGTTTGTGAGGAAGAATGAGCAAGAAAAAAGATTGAAGTGCTCTTTACTAGGTAGTGTTAGTAAATGCCAGGCACACCAGGTTGAGTGTGTAAAGAATTGCAACACTGTGGGGTTTTTCAAGCTTAACAGTGTGTACCTGGAATGGTCCAGCACCCAAAGGACCTCTAGCCAATAGCAGGACAGTGGATGAAAACAGCTCATTGATGAAAAACAACAATTGTGCAGAGGACCAGATGGTCTAAAGTTAGTCAACTGGCAGTGCCGAACAAAACTGGTGCCAAAAGACACATTAAGAATGCACAACTTGTCGCTCCGCGGCACAAACGGGGTTCAGCAGCCGATGACATTATGGAGGTCCATTTCTTACGGTGGCTGCCGCCGGCTGAAGAATGAAAACATCGCACACTGGAGGATTGGGGAAGCATTGCCTGGTGTGATGAATCCCAATCCTCCTGTTTGATGCTGATGAAAGGACGAGGTTCAGGAGAAAACCACCAGTCTGGACACCCGTCATGCTGCGTGTCAACACAGCCAGCTGGAAGTGGTGTTGTGGTGGTGTGGAGTGCGTTCATGGCACACACCGGGCCTTTTGATGGAAGCAACTGCCATGGATCATGTAAACACCACTGCCAATCAGGTGCAGCCTTTGATGGCTGCAGTGCGTCCATCTGCGAATGGATTTTTTTCAGCCCCGTGCCATAAGGCTAGACTAGGAGCTGTTCCATCAAAGTGACAATGAATCCAGTTTAATGCAGTGCCCTGCCCAGTCACCAGAGCTCTATCCAACTGCACATCTGTGGGATGAGATGGAACGAGCCATTCAGAGAAGATGCTCTCTACCAGCCAGCTTGACACAGCTGTGGGAAGCTCTAGAGTGCAGCATGGGCCGGTGTCCCTGAGGAACACTTTCAACACCTTGTTGAGTCTATTCCCCAACAAACTGAGGCTATTCTGTTTATACACTCAGTATATACACACTGGATCATGTTCTGAATCTTTTGCTTATTGCATTTGTGGCATTCCACTTAGATAGTAAATATTATACACTTGTAAGTGACAATAAAGAAACAACTAATTTTATCTAGGTGGGACATGCATAATTGCTCCTTTTTTGTCTAATTATTTTTATAGCCGTGCTCTTTAATTAGATTTTATACTGATGAGTCACAGGGAAAATTGTGGGTGCAGCATGGGAAAAAGACTGTGAAGTGGAATCAAACAATTAATAAAAAACAACAACAATAAAAAAAACAATCAGCTTTCAAGCTCATAGCATCCATTCCAATCTGCTGGGACGCCTGGATGTCTCATTATTATTAGGCTGGTAAATGTAGAGGACGGAAACCCTGCACACAGTAGATCAATGTAAGTTGTGTTTATTAAAATAAATGAATCAATTAAGTTATGTGTATAGCTTGTTAGCTAGGTTGCAGGATGGATAGTCTTTTACCATTACACAACAAACCTGGAGAGCCTACGGTTCACTACTATTAATACTATCACTAATACTCCATCTCTACCTTTTCATTATTAACTTTCTCCTCATCAATTACTTCACTTCTTCTCTCATTTGTTCCTAATTACTCTCATTTACTTGCCTTGCTTTCTCTTATTTTGCCTACTTCATTGTTCCTTTCTCATTTTTCTCTCTCTGCCTCCCCGCCTCTTTCATCCCTGTCTCCTCTTTCTCCGCCCCCCCCCTTCCTGCTCTCTCTCACACTCTCTCATACCGTCTCTCACTCGCTCACCCCCTTCTGTATCTCCCTCTCTCTCCCGACAGTCGTACCAGTGGTTGAAGGAGAAGATAGTGAGCGAGGACGGGAGGAAGCAGCAAGCCAAGTTGAAAGAGCTCACCCACATCGCTGAGAAGCTGGGCTGCACCTTGCCTCAACTGGCTGTGGGTAAGACCTTCTCTTCCCGCCTTCCTTCCTAGCAGAATTTACTGTGGAAGTGCCCTTGAGCAAGGCACTGAACCACCAAATACGCAATAGTGTGAAGCTATGGCAGAACTGATCAGCTCCCAAGTTTTAGCTTGTGTATTCCTCTCTTCCCTTGGATCACTGCAACTATAATAAATGTACAGCATATATTGGCATATACTGACATGGGACACAGAGATTTCACACACAGTGCAGACAAGATACGGCAGACAGGAGATTATACTTAATGCTTCACATATTTTATAAGGAAAACTCCAGCTAGACAACTAAGGAACAAAAGTTTGAGTTTACTTGTTCAAAGATGACAAATAGAGGTCACTGGTCACTAATGAATACAGTGCACCACCATGTGGCCACTGTGTGAATTTCAGTTGTAGTTTCAGTGCAGAGTTACTCCATACTAACCCCCAACTGAGCTGGAAGAAGTGTTTCTCACTTACGCAGCAGCTGGATGTGGTCCAGTCTGCATCACATTTAGATCACTTAACTCCTCAAATTTAACTCAAACAGTCAGCTAAGTAGTATTCAGTTCTGTTCAGTTCGCAAAGCTTTGTTGACAGGTACACCGCTTTATGGATGTGTCCTCTCTATCTCCTTCCCTCCCTCCCTCTCTCTCTCTCTCGCTCTTTCTCTCTTTCTGTCCAGCGTGGTGTTTAAGGAACGAAGGAGTGAGCTCAGTCCTCTTGGGAACTTCAAACCCTGAACAGCTAACTGAGAACCTCGGGGCCATACAGGTGGCAATGCTCAGACGCACACACACACACATACACACACACACACCGTTTTTTATAGGCAGCAGAGCACAAGTTCTGCTCTGCTGCCTCAATAGTTTTCTTCAACTGTTTCCTCCAGTTCTATCGATTTCGAGATCAAAACGGTGCCCCTTAATCCACTGCTATATCTGTATCTCTATATATCTCTGTATATGCTCCTCTGCTCGTCTATTAATACATACGTTCTTAGCTCTTCTTTCCACCTCTCTTCTTGCTCTATCCCTCTGTTTCCTCTTCCCTCCCTCCTTTCCTCACTTTCTACCTTCCTCGCTCATCTACGCATTTGCTCTCTCTCCCAGGTCCTTCCCAAGATGACGTCTCACGTGGTATCAGACATCGACCACATCCTGGGCAACCGGCCGTACAGTAAGAAAGACTACCGCTCCTAGACCAGGCTGGTGGACTAACACGAGGTCAGCTGTACCTACCTACCTACCATACCACTACCGTGGACCCACCTCTCAATGTTAACGTCCATGGTTCTGTCCTTGGGCCCCCACTCAGCTCCAGCTCCAGCTCCGGTTCAGCCTGGAACAGACCAGCCTCGCTCAGCCCAGCATCGTCTAACCTCGTCTCTTTGAGCCCTGCCCTGCTCAGATCAGATCAGATCAGCCTGGTTCAGCTCAGGTCCAGTCCAGCTCAGTCAAGAGCAGCTTAACACAGCTCAGCTTTCTGCAGCCTGTAACGCAACCCAGTCTAACGTTGCTTTGCCCAGCCCAGGCAGGTGCTGACCAGCTCAGCTCTGTCCAGTCCAACCTAACTATGCACAGCCTAGCCCATCTGTAGATAAGACCAGCTAAGATCCAGATCCAGACCACAACACCCATGCACAGCTCAGCTCAGTCCAGGGGCCTCATTTATGAAAATGTGCTTTAATTTCAGCTTGATCTGCTAAGACTATGACTTCTGCCCATAAATTATAGGCAGCTTGGGAATTTAAGTATAGATGAGCAAATTGCACAATAAACACCATGAGTCACTGATCAGTGCATACAGAAATTTGCCATGCAGTGTGTAACACTCAAAAAACTTTGGGCTTACACCCACAGTAAATCAATAGAACTCTCGCCCCTCTAGATCCTTAAGTCACAAGGTGTAAAGTCTTGAGCCTTTTCCCATTAAATATGAGGTTTATAAAATTGACAAGGTGTGTATATCTGCCAACGTGTGGATTTCCACCTGCACACATCCCTGAGATGGAAGAACCTTTATAAATGAGGCATTGAACCAGTTTCAACTAACATAGTCCACAGTGCAATTCCTACTAGCTTGAATTAGATTTAGTCCAGCTCAACCCCACCCAAATTTATCCAACCCTACGCTTTATCCAGAATAGTATTCTGTAATTATCTGATAGGCTGAGATCCCCGAGCGTATTACCCAATACATGCATGTGTCTCCCCTGCTATGGTGTGCCTCAGTTTTCTTCTCTGCAAAGCTCATAACAAAATAATAGCAGAAGGGTTCTGATGAAATATACAGCAAGCTTTTAGCACAGTGCTTTATGAAGCAAGTCCTCTACAGGCAATCTACTGTCAGTCCGTGAAGCAGAGGATTGTGGGACATTGAGTGTCCGTGGGATTGACCTCTGCAAAGGGAGAGAGTGGAGCATGTTGCCTTCCTGTGGTCCTTTTGCAGAACTGCTGCTCTGCTTCACTAGATAATAGAAGAGAGAAATATACTTTGCAATGAGCAGTGGACTGCTTTCCTCTCAATTTGCATCCGTTTTGGGGACGCTTGTCTCCTTTCTTGCCTGTGAACTGAACCTGCATTGTCGATTGCCTAAATGAACCATGTGGATATGGAATACCATATAATAAATCTATGTAATAAACGGATTAGTGACATCCTGCCTGACAATGGTTACCATACCTGCTAAAAATATGCTTGTTAATGGTGCAGAGAGAGATAGGCAAACTATCTGGGACATGGCTAAGGTTACAGTATTTATTCTAGAGTAGTGAATGAATATGAAATTTATTTTGACATTTTAATATATAGTTTTTGTTTGGGAAATTCAGGGGGTGGGGTGTGTATGTGTATATAAAATATTAAGGCAAACCTTGTAACATAAGCAAAACCATTGTCAAGCCTCTCTTCTTGTGTATGAGAACTAAACGGTACTGTATGGCTAATATATAAATAAAATGTAAATAGAGTTCATTCATTTCTCCTCAGCAGTATCAGTGCATCTGTTGCAGTGTTTGAGTCCACTCTTCATCCCATCCTACTCTGGCTTTACAGCTTGACTAACAGCTCTGGCAGAATTTATCTCTAACTCCTGAAGTTTATTCCATAAAAAAAACTGTTGAGAAGGAGCGAGGATTTTGTTTTGTTCTCCTGGCATTGTAAAGTCAGCTGATCAAAAGCGTACTATTAATGGCATTATTTAAAGATACTTAACTTCTGTTCAGAACTATGTACTGTCCCATGGATCATTATCAGTTGGCTCAGCTCTTCATATGTCACCTTCATTCCATTGTTGTTGAATTTTTTCATCTGGAAATAAAGCCATCACAGAGATCAGTAGAAATGTTGGCCAGATTCCAGCTGAATCACTGACTGACTTCCCTGGCGCGCGTTCGTTGACTTTCAGTACAAACACGCTCCATCTTGTAAGCACAGGACATTTGAGTTCATCATGAGCTAGCCTTTAACCTGTTACATGTATTAGAATGAACTGTAATTATAAACCCAAAGTCTGTTATTTTAGGAAATCCAAATGGTTACACTTAAGTATTACCTGTAGTGATGTATCGGTAAATAGTTGGATAAGCAAGCCTCCACCTGGTTATCATTATAAGGCAAATTACTAATATTTACAAATATCAACTAGAGTTTCAGAACAACATTCATTTTTTTGTCCGTGGAAGACTTCATATTACTCCAGTTTGACAGTACTAACTTTAATGTATACAAATTCATGTCATAAAGATTTAAGTCAGCCTATATAAGTAGGTGAAATCTATTCTACAAATAAAAAAGACAGTAATCTGTGTTTCAGTGGGTTAACACCCCTCTACTACCTGCTTGTGTAGAATTTGTCAAGATTCACTCGGGACAAATCAGATTAGCTTTCTTCATCATTACTTCATGGCAAAAAAAAAAAAAAAAGTCTGACCGCACATACAACAGTTGCCCTTTTAGCCTGTGTGTCAGTCAACAAGTTGCCCAGTGATCTGAGTCGGTGGTCATACTGGAACGTGAGCTGCTGGTGTGTGTGGAGACTTCCACCCTACAGAGTGCCTTGACTTGAGTCCTGCTGCAGGACAATTCAGGGATGTCTTTCATTACAAGGAGTTGCTTAAATGTGTTTGGATGCTGTCCTACGAATAATGTGAGAATAGATGGCTAAATAATTGTGCAAAGCTATTTAATCACTTCAGTACAGATATTACCAGACTGTCATTAATCCAGTTGGACATTGACAGAACTTTACAATATCAAGCAACAACGCACTGGTCAAAGTGCAGAGGGAACTGCTGAAAGAATCACTCAAAGTGAAGGATACAACCTTTTAAAATGTAATGTATTCCCTCTGTAGCAAGTCCTATCACACAGCAGGCAACTGGTATGGCAGGGGCTTAGTTCCATATTGGTCTTTATTTAGGTTTCCCAAAACACCTCAAGCACCCCAAAGAAAAATAAAATTTACGTGTCCAAATTTGTTTTGAATATGTTTGAACCACCTGAGTCACAGAATGGAAAATGTAGGATGGCCATTTTCAACCAAAGGACCCAGGTTCAAGCAACTGTGCCAAAAGCATCTGCCCTTCATCAGCCTTTGAGCAAAAATCAGTACCAGCTCCAGGGCGCTCTGTTGCTGACCCTGAGGTCTGAACTACTGATTTCCCTTGGGGAATGAATCCAATATTACATTATTAAATGCAGTTCTTGCAGTGATTCTTTTGGGAAAGTGGACCCTTGATGTTTGAGAGGACTGTGTGTGTCTAGGCATTGGCTTCCTTAGTTTTCTTTTCACACATTTGTCACCATCAACAGGCTGACAAGTTGAGGAATAAGTCTGAGCCAAAATGGAACAAAGCCACATGCATTTGAGCTATGGCTGGATTTGCACCCCTGATTTTTAGCCCTAACTGATCCACAGGAGAATTCAAAGCCAGACGTGCAAACACACTATAGGTCACATAGGCTTAAACCTCAGATTATCTGTTCCAGTGTAAATCCAGCCTAGATCACCTTAACATTCATGGAAATGTAAAGTACTGTAATCTAGTCATCAGAGCAACACTAAGTGTTGTTTTCTACAATATGTAAAGTTGTAGGTGGAAAAAACATTTTGTTTAAAAGTTGTGACATTGCATACTGTCAGTGTATCTATATCCATATTTCCTCTCCTGTTAAGTGATTTTCTGTAAATACTCTACATGAAAGCGTGATTCAATAAATGCATAAGGCCAACAGACACGTTTGTGTTTCACTTTTGCTCAAGTCATCACTTTCTCCAAAACCCGTTTCAGACTTTGAGTTACAGAGATGTGGTTGTAGCAGATAACAACTCAAATGATGTCATGTAGGTTATTAATCACAAAGCTAAATTGACTATAAGATATTTGTGATTCTCAGTCACTTTTTTGCTCTGTATAGGAAACCCCAGCAGTATTGTTCTGAAACAGACTAAAACATACCATAAAAATACTGCTTCACTCATGTTCTTTCAGGTTACACACACAAACACACATATGATACCTGGTCACTTTTATTGGTACAAAAAAGGACAGAAAGACAGACCTGGAGAAAAACCCTCCAGACATTTGATCATGAATTTCATGAAGCTGAAATGTGTTATT
>OMKZ01039393.1:12109-26418 GCA_900302535.1 Neoniphon sammara | reverse complement strand
TGTTTTTTGATTCTGTTTTTTTTTTTTTTTTTTTACTCTGAGCTCCATGGCAAGTGAGGCAGCAAAGGGAATGTATCTATAAATGTATACGTGCATAAATTCAAATAACACACTTAAAAGTTAAAAAAAAAATCTTTTAAAAGTATTCACCTTTTACTTTTTGCCATCCCAGTAAAAATGACTCTGGCTGCATCTCGACTTCATTCAAATTCTGCCTTTCCTGCTAACAAATGGGATACCAGCTCTCTTTAATGAATGGTAATGGGACATTAAGGTGTAAGGTGGACTGAGTCAGAATAATCAAGCGCACTGTAGAATAGATTAGGGTTTTTTCCACAGCAATTTCTTTATTGACTTCTCGTGGAAAATTAAACAACAAGGAGTGTGCTTAAAGCTCACCCGCTGTATTTCCCCATCCTGTGATAAGAAAGAGAGTGATTTCATATCGTCTGTCCAACCTCATAACCTACAAACAGTGTGTAAGCACAGCAGAGATTCCATGCGGTGTTTGATCCTTGTAATGGACACTTGATCATATGCCTTAAAATCCTGGCTTTATTAGCGAGACAGACTGTTAAAAACATTTTGAAACATTTTTTTTATTTGTGTTATACTTAAACATCTGTTAATACTTAAACATGTGATCCAAATCAGTCAACAATAAAAATAATGCCTCAAACGAATTTTAGATTTAGAAATTGAATTTCTGGTTTTAATTCACAATGATAAACCTGTCTAAGAAGAGGCTTCTTTACCCCATTTCCCATTAAGCTACATGCCTGGTACCAGCAGAAGCTCCTCTTATATTGGGCACCTGGTTCATTGCCCTGGTTATAGCTTGATGGGCTGTAAGGCAGCTGAAATTGCCAACCTCCCAGAAGCTCAGTGGAGTGGAAAGGTAGAGTATATACCTTCAACAAAAAAGAGCTAATGGCTCCCCTGGTTCCTTTCTGTGCATGCCAATATTGAATTCCAGATTCGCTGTCTTTCAAAGCAGCTGAAGACATCCGGAGATATTTACACTGACTGAAGCAAGAGTAAAGGCACAAAAAATATCATTGGCAAGAGAGCAAGTCAAGAACAAAGTGGAACCCTGCCAAAAATTTCCAACCTATGGTGCAGTGAATTCTTAAATCCAGCCAGAAAATGTGCAACACCTGGATCAGCCACATCGTCAGAAAGCAGTCGTCAGCCATTGCATTGAAAGCTACAAGGTGGACCTTTTTCTCCTTGAGGCAGGCAGTGTATTGTCGGTCACGCCCTCCCTCCCCTCCAGTTGCTGCCCCAGCACTTGTCACTCATTCTGATACACTGTCAGCTGGCCTGAGGCTGAGGTAAGCAGTGTCCGTAAAGCCGCCACAGGTGTGGAGGACGCCAACTTTGAACGCAGACTGTTTGCGATAAAAAAAGCAATGCTGATATTCACCAAGTTCCTCAACATAGTTTCTTTTTCGCTGTCCTCCATCGTTGCTGTGACTTCCCCTCACTGTGGCCACTAGCCTCATCTTGATAACCACAACCAGATCACTGCTGGCCACCCCCATTGGAGATGGTACACATCCCACGTCATCACCAATACCATCGAAAAGTCAGTTCCAGTCAAACAGGGAAAAACACACAGGGTCACAGAATATATGCTTTTCATTCACAGTTACTTAACATGAAAAAAGCTGAATATTGCAGCTTTATTAGTCAGTTTGAGAGTCAGAGAGTCAGTGAATGAATAATCTGTAAATATTAGAATGTGGTATTTATTCTTTAATATTTATCCAACAAATGCTGCTCAACTCTTATGGAGAAATACTCAATGGTTTCTGTACAGATGGCCTTTGCACAGTTTTGTGGTTTGGCAGAACTCATTTGCTGCTTCTACCCATATTAATGTTGATTATCATTTCATGTGTGCACAATGAGCATTTGGCATTATTTTTTGACACTTTATAGACCAAATTATTAATTGCGTTATTGAAATAAACTATTTGATGATGGAAATTGTGTAAAAACACAATCAAAAACACATTAGGACACACTAAATTCCACCAATTCAACCAACCATTCTCATGCTAATCAACTTGTTTCCAGAATGTTCCTGAATCAGGTGTCACTTTCTTGACACCAGTGGGCTGATCTGGCATATTCTGCCTTGTTTCAACATTTTCCTGAAACATGTGAAAATGCATTGGAAACCAGTGGGATTACCTCATCCAACAAGCAGACTTTCTTTTTTTGATGAAAAATAAAATTTTAACACTTTAGATGAGATTGGATGACCTGTTATTTTGTGCAGTGCACAATATATATCAAATAATACAGTATGGGGCAAATTATGTCAAATGATATATTATTGGTCAAAACACCATGTGTCACCGGCATGAATAAATGCAGCCTTCCTGCACTTGTGCCAATCTGTGCACTGAATCTGGACAAGAGAGAGGGAGAGAAAGCACTTACATTGAACATGTTGGGCAAGTGAAGGAGGTAATTGTCTCCTGCTTTTTATGGTCAGTAGGGCAGGAAAAAGCCCTGTGCCCTTTGACTAAATGCTCATTGCTGATGGTTGCAAGATAAAGAAGTAAGTCACATGCTAGACCACTCCAACTAGGCTACTACTACTCCTTTAAAGACCAGCAGGCTGACTGGGTGTAGCCGTCTACTGCACAGAAATCGTGCTACAAAGCTAACGGCAGTGCTCAACACATCTTGTATGCACATCACATTATATCCATTTGCTGCTGTACATTATGAACATTTGACCGGGGCTATTGACAAGACATCATGGCTGATTGATCATTGATATTTGGTGCCCTTGTGCCCTTCCCATGTCCACCACCACTGCAGCTGAATGCTCAGCAGGAAGACTGAAGGTAGCAATATGTTTTTGAATCATGAGGACAGGGATTCATTTAAAATGTATAAAATGGGTCGATGTCTTTGTCTTGTTCCCCCAGAATTGATGGAAATTACTGGAAATTATCCTTTCTTGCTTGAAGATGTGCCATAACACACATTAGTAAAATGCACTGTGATGGGTTGGTCTACCACAGTCCTTAGGACTTGGATTTGCTGGGTATGGATGGCTATAAGAGAGAAATATATAGGATTTTCTAAACTGCTGTGTCTCCCAAAATGTGCCTAGCACAACAATTATATATTTTTTCTCTTCATAAGTATGTGATTAAGTCATCAATTTTATCTTAATTACAAATGATGATAATTAATATAGCTCATTCTGCCTTGCGCTGCACACCTCACATACGTGCTCTTCTGAATGTTTGTTGGTAGATTTCTTTGATTTGATTAAATATGGATAACATGATTTTTCCCCCTATATTTTGACAATTACACACAGTTAATTACTTTCACTTCCAGGTAATTTCCTTACATAAGTAGTACAAAAAAAGTTGTACATTATGTATTAACACATGACTATACTGAGGGTAAAATTCATCTCTGAAATGTAAAGAGCTAGAGGTAATGCTTTTTTTTTGGTCTTTTTTGGCATCAACATAAAAATGCAACAGTAATACTAAAAAAAGACTTTTAATGAGGTCTGTATCAGTACCCTTGAATGTATAAGATGAGCTCCTTATGGGTGTTGTGAATTTTTTATAAATCAGGGTTCATGCACAAGAATACATTCTGCTGCAGACTTTGTGGAAACGGATGTTCCTGTTTCATCATTTGGCACACTGTTGCAATGCAGTGTCGCGAATGATATATCGTGTTTTGTTCTATTTCTGTTAACCCATGAATAATGCTGCATATGGATTCCCTACAACTTTAGCATGTTGATGAAATTGTTGAGTTTGAATTTTAAAGTAATTTCCAAAAGCGCAAAGGTCACACATGACCAGCAGAGATGGGAGTATATACAGCTCTTCCCTTCATTTCTCTAAATTATCCATTTGCTGTCTATCATTCTGAGAAAAATTTGATTCCTATGACATTTGGTGAGAATAGGTTTCACAGATCCGGGATCATAAGAAAGGTGTATATTATGAGGTGAAATGGTGAAAAGACACTAAAAAAAAAAAAAAAAAAAAGGTTAGGGTTAGGGTTAGGTTCTTGTTTGACCCAGTAGAGCAAAACTTGTTCTTGTTGTTCATTGTCAATATTAAACTATGTTTATGTCTTGTATTTGTAGTGATAATGATGTTTACCTGCTTTACTTCAGCAACACCTTTTCCCTCTTTGGTTCAGAGTTGTATACATGGAAAACATCTAAAGCAAACAGCAGAATATGGACTGACACGGAGTTGCGTCGGCACTGAGAAGACACTGCTGCTAGTCATGTTTTACTCAAAGTCAGGAAGCGCTCGGAAATTGAAAATTCACACTGTTGATCCCCAATGGAAAAGATTGACTGATCTTGAGGGATTCTGCTGCACTGAATTCAAAATCAAACAAGGTATCACGTATAATGCAGCATCTTCAACGCGCAGCTCCCATCTACAGACAAACCGGTCGTCCCACATGTTTTGCTTAAATGAAAGTCGCTTATAGTCAGAGTGGCACCAGGCAGCATAGCATGTTGGCAGCCTCAAACAGTGAGCCCGGAACGGCTGCCTTTACAAGGTGCACCTTCACTTCTGTGCAGCTTCATGCAAGTGTATTCACAAGTTGACAAGCACATGGATGCACAAGGTTTTCTTTACTGTATTTTTAGTGTGGAAAATATGCTATTTTGAATATTACCGTTACTATGATGTTATGTTTCTGTCAAAGGGTCTGGACCAGAGATAACATCAAGAGAAAATTGGGTTTCTATCCATCCATTTTGATGTCTCGAGTTCTGGATGCCTTTGTAGCTTTTATTGCAATGTAAAGTACTGTTTCATCTGCATAAGTGGAAAAGTGAACACTAATTTGATATATATCACTGAGCGTAAACCTAACGTGAGAAGCCACTGAAGACCTGGAAGAAAATTCAACCCCAAGCGAATAAACAGAACGCAGGGAATCGCCACCATCCAGTTTAATGAATTTGGCCCAATTCGTCACATCCGAGTGGAACCACTTAAGAGCCGACCTCCAGAGGACACCATGCTCTTTTGAACGGTCCTTTAGGATGTCATGATCAACTGTGTGAAAGGCTGCACATACATTAGGCAGAACGAGAACTGGTACAGTCTCGGTGACTGGTGCCTAATAGCAGGTCATTTGTTACATTGATTGCAGCTGTCTCAGTCTTGTGCTGTGGTATAAAGCCAAATTGGAGGCTATCATGAATTCATTTATTGTTTGCTTTAATAAAATGAGTAAGCCAATAGACGATGGCTTTGGTAGTACTTTTTGACAGAGATGGAAGGCTGGAAAATGGTCTGTAATGTCTCAAGTCTCCACAGTTGAACTTGGTTCTTCAGTAATTGTTTGACGAATGCTAGCTTGAATCAAAGAGGAACAACGCCAGAGTAATGGGAACTCTATTAGAGTAAGAGTTTGTGTGGATGGGGTCTAAAGGTTAGATGGAGGATCTAGACTAGACAGCATGGCCAGTTTGAGGGATTTCTTTCGTTTTGTTTTGATGGATATGGTCATGAAAAAGTATGTCCATTGAAGCTGATACATTGTCCAAGTTTTTTTCACACTGCTATAATTGCAAGTCATTTTTTTGATACGTACATTCTCAATTGTAGGCGGCAAGAGTATGTGAATGGAGCATCTAGACTGCCGGAAATAGCCCACAGGTAAAAAACAAGTGTGAAATTTCTGCAGATGGAATATTGTAATGTTCTGCTGTTTACATTTTGATCTGTCAAAATGGAAAACTGGGCTCTGCTGCTACTGATTCTGCTTCAGTGAACTCTACAGAGCTGGCAAGGAATTCATAGAAATTTACACCTCGGTCGTAGGCGTGAGCTCACATACACTATGTGGTGAGTAAATGTAAACCACCACCAGAGACGTGCTGCTATGTATACAGCAAAGAAGAGGAGAGCAGCACACCGGTAGCTGCTATCATTCTAAAAACAAAACTAAACCCAAAAATGCAATATATCTATGTCTTTTTGCGGTGAAATGCCTTCACACCACAACTGGTCCACAACACGATTCCATTAGAAGCAGATCAAGACCTCTGGTTTCTGGGGAACCTTTTTGAAAAGCTTTTTGTCCACTTACAGTATCCACGCCTGCTACAATAGTTTAAATTTCACAAAAAAGCTCACAGAGTCCAGACCAAAGAGAGGGTGTCATTTTATATCATCTCTGGGAGAGGTTGCAGTACCAAAGATCTGAAATATATTTTCTTTCTTTTCACTAAAAAGTGTCTTGTAATCATTGATTGATGAGGTGATTAGTCCGAAAAGGGGTGGGTGATGAAATGTGATCTGGTTGTGATAGATTCAAATATGCATCAAACACATCATATAGAAATGTATAGAAACACATTTCTACAAAATTACAATTTTTTTTTCCTATTGCAAAGGAAATAATTTTTAGGATGTGTTTTTTTTAAGTCATTTTAGAGTTAATTGTTTATGGACTGTTAACACTTTGCATAAATTTTCTGTACACACATGCCAGAGCATTTTGAGTTCTTACATTTATCTTTTTAATTTGAGAATTATGTCTTGGTCATTCCAACCTCAAACACCGTATTCATTCTTGTCCCTCTCTCATCAGAAAAGTGAACAGTTCTGCACTGTAGCTTTGCTTTGGAGCTGTAAACCTCCAGCAGGCCTCACATCTCTGCTGTGGAGGAGAGGATCAGGTGTGCATAATGGATTCAGAATGGCTGTGTCTATATTGAAAAGAGGAGCCCGTGTTTGTGCTGTTTGTTTTCCAGCACAAAGAATGCTAGTGCAACCAACATGGGGGCAAGGCTTTTAAAATGTCACTGGTTCTTGAGAAAGTCAGCAAAGTCTTGTCATGCGAAATAAGAGCTTAGGCGAAGAAGAGATTGCATGTAAGTCACTTTAAGTTCATCAAAACAACATTTGTTCTGTTGACTTATTTATTTCCATTTTCTAGAGAAGTGCATAAGGTATCTGGCCCTCTATACCATTACCGCAAGCCATGGGCACAATATACTCTATAGCAGGTCTAGGTAGCCATGTCCCACGGACCATGGAAGCAATCAGTGAAATCAACTGGTGTGGCGTTTGGTCGGAATGAAAGCCTGCACTCGCTCAGGCCTCCACGGCACACAGTCACCTCCCTTGGCTCTACAATACAGAGAACAAAATTCCCACCACCCAAAACAGGCTTTTCTTGAAAGTCATTACTATGCCTCGCAACATTATCCCTCAAGTAAATTAAGATTTTCCTCTGCTCAACAAACAAATGATGAATAGCAGAATAAACAGCAGCTCGGGTATAGGCAGGGAATGAGGGATGCATTTTGGATGGAGAGGCGCCGATGCTCTCGCTCTTGTTTTCGACTGTGCCGCCCACATTATGTCATGTTCCATCAGGTAGCATCAATTTCATCATTAACATGACAGGTTTACTGCAGCTGTTGCCGCCATTATCTCGTGTGCCAGTGCTTCAGCAGAAAGGAGGAAGCCATTCAATTCTTGCGGTGCCATTACCTGGAAAGTGTTTACCCTGTACCCTAGCCCCCAGGCGCCTCGGGCTCCAGCTCTCCCCTGCTTTAAATACTACATGAGAGCCATTAGGGACTGGAGCCTGGACCTCATCCCCCGTCACCTTTAGTGGGGGTTCTCAATCTTTCTCACTCCATTTAAGGCGTCTAAAAATAAAAGTTGCTGATGGACTGTTTGGGATAGAAGATACTGTACTGTCGCAAGGTCATTTTTCAAATGTTCTGTAATATGTAAGAGATGTGCTTTGCTAGTGTGAAATTTGTTGAATGCGCACCATGAGTATCAGCCATTAGGATGAAACAACAGAAACAATGAAGCACTAAGAAAGACTGATGGATAGTACACCAGCTGAGAGTCTCACTCTGGGCCGCTTGTTTGTCTGCGGTGGGAGTACTCTGTATATTTTAGGGCTTTTTGAGTGCTGTCCTGTGTGTGTGTGTGTGTGTGTGTGTGTGTGTGGGTCAGGGGTGGAAAGAGTGGTACTCAAGTAGAAGTAAAGTACAACTCTGTTTATTCAAAACTCAGAGTTCCAAACTGAACTGACCTGCATCATCGCCACTCATCCGGCAAAGGGACGAGAGTTCCTCTGCCGAATTCCTGCTTTTGAAATAGTTCAGTTGCGTAATCCAAATCAGCTTACATCTTCAATTTATCTCATGGATAGTTTGATCTATGCAACCCTGCAGAGCCATTATGCACAACATGCATGGCTTTGAAATTTATTCACCACAAAAGGCCAAGAATTGTGAAAGGACAATTATTGATTTCACCTCATATTCCTTTTTGTAAAGGAATGCTATACCCTTTTTTTCATCTCACCCAAACTGAGACAAGGTGTTTGAGACCATTTTCACCTCTGTACGTTCACTGGTTTGGTTCCTATGGGTAGCATTTCATGTTAGCATAGCATAAAGACTTGAAGTCTACAGGAGTCATTAGCTTAGCTCTGTCAAAGTGAAAAAATAAACCTTACGGATAAGTCCGGTGGACGTCCAGCGGACGTACAGATGTGAAAATGGTGTTATCATCTTGTCTCAGTCTGCATAAGTTGAAAAAAGGGTATTTTGCCCAAAACATTGGAGTATTCCTTTAAATAAGAAATGCCCTGGTATCACAGCATATGGGATATAAGCTGATTTTGGCTCTTGTGAGTCAGAGAGGGAAAGCGAGGAGGAAGAGGCAGAGAGCATGATGGATACACAGTTTACACTGCATACTGTTGTTCACTGAGTTTAAATATCAGATGATCAGTGGTTTGTCTCTGTTGAAATTTTAATTGTGGCTGCTGGCTCTTGTTACATCCATGCTTGGCGTGGATATTCTATAGCACCGGGCATCAGACACGCACAGAAAGGCAGAAACACCCGCTCTGCGCATTTGAATTGCATATTTGTCGTGTGTTCAACAAACATGGCGGAAAATCATCAAACGTCAAATTGTTTTTGTAGTTATCATTTGAAGGAGAAAAATGACATTTTTCCATTATAGAGTCCAGCGCTGTGATGTGAGGTTTACCTGCACAACTGGTGGAAAGCTAATTACACTTCCTTTCCCCTCAGAAAACAAAAGGTGAACTTGTTTTTATGGCAGGTGACATTCAGAACATGAGCAACCTTGGTTTCTCTTGAACTGTTTTCTGTCTGAAGCATGCAGTCATTGTTTCTTAGATCATAGTTTTGTTCGGCTTCATCCACTGCAGGAGTCCACATAGTGATAGTCTTTTTTTCTATGTAAAAGGCAGAGTGATATATATGTATATAGCCCCTAGCTCCTATATACCGTTGTGCACTAGATGTGAGGTCTTGCTGTCCATGTATACACGGGTCACTATGTCAGATGTCAGCATATCTCTGCAGTCTTTCTCGTATCTTTATTGTACATAGCAAATAAAGTGCTTCTGATGCTTATGTAATTTCTACTATATGTGTACCTCATGAAGGCTAATTCACTGCCTCGGCATCCTTTGAATACAGAAAGGTACAAATTACACAGGCTGCTGCGCACAAAAAAAATCTGTAGCCACTCTCTTGACTTTCCCTTTGGCCACATGCCATGGCCTAGAAGCTGGAAAACATGCTTACTCAGCTTTTTACATGCAAATAAAGACACCAGCTGCACAAAGACACAGACACAGTTTGCTTAGCTTGACTCCAGTCAGAGCTGGCCGATACAAAAATACACGGGTGAAGTAATTTTGCTCTTACTTGTGCTACTTGTGCTTATATTTGACCTTGAGTGAGGCCTTGTCTCAAACAGGGAATAAAATTTACAACATATAAATATTCAAAAAAAAAAAAAAAAGCCTCTTCTTTTTCATCTGCACAGATCTAGCTGGTTTAGGCCAATTCCACTCACCCTAATAAGAAAACTGCCTTTTCATTAAAGTGAATATTTGCACTGTAAAATCTGACCTTTTCTTATGAAAGCCATTCAAAAGGTCAGGATGAACCATCTAATTCATTTTATGGCAGTCAGCTGAAGAGTCAAGGTCAAACAGATACACATTAAATTATTAAATTCACTTATGTTCCCCAGAAATTGGATTAAAAGCATTTACTATCTGATCCAAGAAAATTAAACAATAAACAACAGTAAGTCCTCGTTGGGACATGAGAATCAAAGTCCTTGGTTGATAAAATAACACTCCTAGAGGCTTGATTATCTATAGTCTAGAAATATTCAATGATTAACCCCAGTTGATTTTTTTTCTTCTTGTCAAAGTGGATATATCATTTTGGAAACGAAATCTGTATATAAATATATGAATGAGTGGTTTTGAAAAACATGATTTATATACATAAAATATGGATGGGAGAAGTATTGCTTTCCCTTCCCATGCCTCCTGTTGAGGTGCCCTTGAGCCAGGTTCTTAACCCCAGACTACTGCAGTTGCTCAGCAGCTGCAGTGTAAAATGTCATGAATGGGAGGTGGTGCATTGCTGGAAAAAACAGCCTTGGGTTAACAAAAGGTAAAAAACGAAATATTGCTATGTTTTGATTAATTCTGTTTGTATGCTGGAATATTTTTTTATTTTGCATCAGAAAGATTTTTTTTGTGTGTTATATATTTTTTTTCTTGCTCTTCTGACACTAATCAAATGTGGAAAAACCCACATTTGCACTAGGGTAGTAACATGGAGGTCTTATCTGGTATTGATTACTTGAGGCCAAAATTGATAGCCAGTGCCATTCCCCTCTGAAATTCAATCCACTGGCTCCAGCCATTAAGCAAGGCTCCTCTTCATTTTCCGTCTCTCTGGTCCGAATGGGATCTCGTCACCATGCCGGCTCCCTCTGCATAATTCACCATCTCGCCCAATGGCTTCTGGCTCATTTGCTTTTGTGTTATTTGTTCTGGTGTTTTTTTATCAAGTCTCACCCCCTGCCTCATGGCCTAAGATATTCATCTGAGGGTGGAAGTAGGGTTCTTTTGATGTCTTTAAGCCTTTGTGTGGGTAGACTGTCTCATTTGAGAACAGTCAATGCATGAATCAGAATATGGAAATCCCGCACTGAGTGGAGGGAGCCAGGGCCCTACTATCAACAATGAGTTTTCCTTGGAGCCGAGGTCTACCTACTACTTCAAATGATGATTGGGATACAGAAAACTTTGAGTAAATATATCTTCACTCATATAGTGTAATATGAAAAGTTTTTGATGGAAGGAAATTTTGTTGGGCTCCTTCCTCCTTGTGGGGGTCAGAGGCCAATTAGAAAAGCCCTGGAGCTGGTAGGGATTCCATAGCTGTGACCAAATTCAGGGGCCACCTCCTTTTAAGGTCGCATTTCCAGACCACGTGTCATCGTCACTCAACAAGGCTGTCTCAATCCAGAGTGTCCTTCGAATGCCACCCAGATATGCAGCCTTTTATCAGAACTTGGAGGACACATCCGATAAATCCTTTGCCGTCCTCTCTATCCATTTCGAGCAGCTGTCATTTTGAAAAGCTACAGCGGCAGCAAAAGGAAAGTGAAGTCTAAATGTTACACACAAATGTAACACAAATTTAAGAATTTTAATGATTAAATTGTGATTCATGTGTTATTTTCATTAGCCAAACTTAACCAGCACAATTAAAAGTTAAGTGATTAAAATGAGGATTAAAATTGTTGAAATTTTGGTTACATCCAGTTTTTGAATGTCTGTTACCGTTAGGGACTGTTAGCTAGCTAGAAGGTCTAGCTTCTCAGTCCCCTGAAGACCACACCTCCGTTGACTGGACAGTGTCCTCATTTCGAGTTCCAGCGGCTGTGTCCCTGAATTTGGTTTTGCTCAAGGACACATCAGCAGGGTAAATTCATATATGGGATAGTTAGCCTAGCCTACCCTAGATTAGATTGTCTATTTCTGTTCAGTTTGTAACTACAGTCCCCAGGCACTCACACAGTTGTTTTCAGCTATGTTAGCTGATGGACCTCTACTCAGCTTTGCTCATCCTAGGGTTATCGTAGCAGTGATGCCAACTTAGCAGATTTGTTGCTAGGTTTAGCAACTTTTCAGACTACCCAATTTTATTCAAAAAGCACCTAGCAATGAATTTAGCTGCTTTTAAAATGTATTTGAAACTTTTAGCAAATTTCTGAAAAGGGACTCAAATGCTATAATGCACGCATTTTCCCTCTAAATCACACAAAAACATCATAAAAAATGCATTGTTTTTATTACTTTATATTACTTTTGCAAATAAAAATGTGTGAAAATGACCAAGCAAATCTAAACTAACAAATTCAAATCAGCCAGTCAATTTAAGTGACATCATTGTGTACATAATACATAATAACAAAGTTTTACATAATGACATTATCACACAATGATTTCATGTCATTTAGCAACTTTTAGCAACAAATCGACCTGTCTGTAACAACTTCCTCTGAAAATGAGTTGGCAACACTGTATCGTAGGGGTACAGTAAGATGTCCTGCCCTCACCAGTGCAACAACATTGTCATAGGAGAATCGGTGAAAAGGAAGTTTCTGAAGTTCGCTAATTAGCCACATTGTGATATCATCAAAACATCAGCCAACAACTGTTGCCACAGCTAACAGCAAGACAGATTTGCAGGCTTGTAGCAAACCCTAAAGCTATTACTGATCATATGAATGAACTGAATAAATGTTTCTGAAAGTTTTGAAGCTTACATAGAGTGCCTAGGGACCTGTATCCTTTATTACTGGTGAGCTCCATGCCTCTTCTGTGTTGATGATGTTATGTGGTATAAGTGGGATATATCCTGTAGATGTAGGAAATCCTGAGTTTCCAAGTAGTAAATATGACAATGGATAAGACATGAACAGTTTTACCAAGTAGGAAGCTCATATTCACGGTTATAATGATATGGTTTGAACACCTTGAGAGAGAGAGGACCGGCTAGACTCTGCAATTCAGCATCTAAAGGTCTGTTAATTATTTGAATAATTTGAGAATTTTTCCCAATGTATAGGCTTATAATATGTTCAGGAAAACTCTAGAAATTTAGACTAGGAGCAACATTGATTAATGGGAAATCTTTTTTTTTTCTTCCTTCAAGCTAGGTTGTACTTGGATTTTGTCGTAGAGAAAACAGTAAGCAAAACCTGCTGGTATTGGTAGTAGTTCTGTTAATAGTGACTGTAGTAGTAGCAGTAGTAATAGTAGTGGCTGTAGTTGCAGTAGCAGTAATAGTAGTAGCTGTAATAGTAGTGGTGATAGTAGTAGTTGTATATAGCAGCAATAGCATTAGCAACAGCAGCAGTAGTAGCAGTGACAGTAATAGTAGCAGTAGCTGTTGTATTAGTAGTTTTCATTTTTGTTAAAGGTGTCAACAAATCATGTTCACACGCATTCACACCTTGTTATGTCCGTGATTAATAGACTCAACCTGGTTAGCATGGTAGCTCACAAAGCTAACTCAGGCTCCTTGCCCTCTGATCAATCCCAATGGTGGTTGGGAAACACGAAGACAGGCTGGATGTGTATCAAATCTGGTGCTTGCCAAAAACAAATCCCTCAAAGGAAGCAGTCAGTTGCTGACTCCGACCAAAGTGCATGCTGGCTGTGAGTAAAGGTCCCCATTTACCACTTCATAGACAGGAAATATCGCTCTGAAATGCCGAGAGCACTGTCAGCCAAATTACCTTTTTTTTTTTTTTCCTTTCCCAGAGTCAGACTCACCCAGTTTACAGTAAGAAGTGAGGTGCATCTGACATCTGCTAGAAGCCCTAACCCAACAAGCAGTTTTCCTCTTTCCTCTTCCCCCCGGAGACGTAAGACCCTGCAGACTCAAATCCGAGACTAGATTTGAACTCCCAAGTCAAATTACAAAAGGCAGATGACATTAATATCGTACAAGGCTTGGCAGCTCTTAAATACGTGCAAGGAGACAGTGTAAGGCCCCATAGAGACACCATCAGTCAGTCTTCCCCCCTCTCTCTCTCTGTCTCTGTCACCCACGTCAGTTTTTCAGACGAATATGCTCAGGGGCCCTTGATAGGTTGCCTCCTTTACATGGAAAGTGGGTGATCAACAGCGTAGTTTTGCTCAGAATAGAAAAGGGCTGTTCTTTTTTGCAGTTTGTTTTGTTGTGTCGACTGTTTGTTTTTTCCCCAAACCTCCCACAATCCTTTGCTCCTTCCTTCTATTTTATTTTTTGTGTGTGTGTGTGTGTGTGTGTGTGTGTGTGTGTGTGTGTGTGTGTTTTCGAGACGGCCCGTGGGTGTGCATAAAGCCTGTCTAGTATCCATGCCAGTGCCAGCCTCACAGCATTACCCAGAATGATGGAGCTG
>OMKZ01039392.1:2857-17220 GCA_900302535.1 Neoniphon sammara | reverse complement strand
ATCATGGGGCCTGACTGGGAAGGAGGCGCATGGGGTGGCGTCGGTCCCCCACCACCCCCTCCTGCGGACATGGGGCTGGAAGCATGCTCATGGACGCCCATAGGGGACGGATGAGGGGACATGTATCCTATGGTGGATAAGAGAGTTTTATAATTTAAACATACCAAAGATTTTTCAATTAACTGCCATGAAAAATAATGATCTGGTCTCTGGTGTTGCAAGGCAGCACATTCTGAATGTGGCCTACCTACCAAAAGTGAAACAAATAAAGGAATTAAAACTGATTTGGGGTCTAACTGAGTCCAGTGTTCTGGCTGTCAGAGTGTTAATATGACCAAAGCGTACCTTGGCTGTGCTGGTCCATAGGACTCTGTGGAGGCCCCATGCCACTGTGGAGGGATCTCATCCCCACACCCTTCATGTGACCAAAGTGCATCGCGTCAGCCATCGTCTTGTCATTCATCCCCTCCATGGGCTGAAAATGAACACCCAAAAAATCAATTAAAGATTAATATGGAACTTTGTATGTCACACTGTTCCCCCTCCATTCATCAGCAGTGGTGACACCTCACAGCTACAGAAAATATGAAAATGATGCACACACACAAAAAAATCACCTAGCCTGCCACCCTGAAGCAAATACCAACAGAACTAATTATCATGATGAAGAGAGCCTGAAGTGTTGGTAATCAATACACATTTATTGTGTATTTGAGTTACAAACGAGGGACTTCTTTATTCTGGCACTGATATTTTCAGCTGACACCACAAGCTAATCATTTTTGCACCAGATCATATCAAATATCACATATCAAAACAGGATCTTCAAGGCAATAAACTAATCCTGCCTCTTGCAAAGAACCAAAACAAATTTCTCTATGTAATCAGAAGCTTTAACAGTCAACAAGGTCAGTGAGCAAACAAGGCAGGCTAAAGAGAACTATTAAGAAACTGGTTTTGTAGTTTTTACATCAAGATGCTTCAGTGCTGCAGCTAACTGTTTGGGAACCACAAGGAAAAACAAACCAGCTGGTGCATACTGCCACCTGTAGATTCTCCTCACACCCATGTGTTTTTGCATTGCTGCCTTGAAACTTTTCATCTATTTTTATGTTAGCTAAATCATCGTTGTCTAATAATGAAGGAGGTCTGTGCTCATGTTTTGCAGGCAACGTGTTGATTTATTTGACAGACATTTTGCTCTTCAGGGATGTAGGTGTGCAGGGTTTTCTACCATTTAACAAATGTGTCTCTTTGTGCTGTGAACAGACTGCTAAATATAATTTTATGAATTAAATAACACTGGTCTTCAAGACACTTTGTCAATAATACATAAAATAGTGTTTTAAACTGCCTGTGCATCATCTGCCTCCTCTAAATTATCACATATCCCCCTGTGACCCTGGCTGGTATTTCACAAAGCAGTATTATTAAGTTAGCCAGATAACTTAATAAAAAAAGGTAATGAAATATCTTCTGAATATTGTTCATTACCAGTTATGTCATCATGCATGAATGAATCATATTTTCCTAATGTTCATGTTTTGTTTTTCAGATTCAGATCAGTATCATCAGGATATAGCACAGCCGTTTTCACAGTTTTCTGACTAACTGTCTAATCCTGTTTTGTGAAATAACCTCCTGATGATGTAATCAAGCTCTGCAGTTACAGCTAAACTTGTAGATGAAATTGCAGTGATATTTAACAGCTACAGCAGCACTGTGCTAGTGCAGCATGAACACCGATAAAGCCTTGTGGCAGCAGCAGGCATACCGTACCTTGTGCATAGGATACATGCTGTCCTGAGAGTAATCGCTTTGTCCCTGACCCTGCATGCCATGAGGTGCGTTGGGGGTGCCGGGCCCAGGGCTGGGGCCCATCATACTGTGAACAGAGCCAGGTGAAGGGTCTGGACCAGGGCTGGGGCCTAAGATGGGCCCCGGAGACAGACCTGCCCCGGGGGAAGGGCCAGGATGGGACATACCACCTGACGGGTCCGTAGGGGTGGACATCTACTGGATTACTGGGAGGATTCTGCACAGCTGCAGAAAGAAAGACAGAAAAGGGTTTGCATATCATACAAAGTTCAGCATGGTGTTTTACTGACAGTACATCACTTAGGGATTGATCTGATGAATTTTTCTATATACAGTAGTTGTAAAAAGTGACCAAGAGTCCAAGAAAGAACATATTTTGATGATTTATGGACCTTTGGATGTATTTGAGTGCCTTGGTTGCTCAGTATGATCATGTCTATACCACATATATGCAACTGTATAAATTAAAATCCTGAGGCACTGTCTGTACTGGATGACTCTTTACACTGATATTCACATACTCACCCAAAAACTAATGACTTAACATGTATGTACACAACCACATTTATGTATACCATGTACAAAAGTAATAGAACAAATATACATCAAACTGTATGCCATCAAGGCCCAAGAGTCTGCAGTTTTTCATTCTAATCATTTAACCATCTGATTTTACTGATATGCACACTAATAACTAGACAGCAGGCAAATCAGTGGAAACAGCTGGTGTAGTGAGAGGCTGGATTGAAAACCTGCATATTGTTAAGCCTTGAAGGCAGGGGACCACTGCATTAGAGGCTGCAGAGCACATTTCATCTAGTTTTTAGACATTATACTCAGAAGTCAGTGTTAGGTACTATACCTCCCCCAGGAAACAGAAAGACAATATATCTCAAGTTATTTTCTACTGTTACCATATCAGTGCTGTGTTGTTTTTGCAGCAAAAAGGATATTAAACTGTGAGAGCTCCTTTGACCTGCTTTGAGTGGGTTGGCTACAATAATATTATTCAATGTAAACAAATGCCTGTCTTCTGTTATCTGTTACTGCGCTGCTGCACAGCTCTCCCTTCCTCAGTCTGCACTCTATCACAGGCACAACTGAATGCCGATTTTCCTAGGACAAAACAAAAATGCACCTTTCCTGTACTGTAACATAAATTGTGATAGATGATTTCATTAAACTTGTTGTGTCTACAGCCTCTGTCAGCTGTCAAACCACAGGGCTTTCTTGTTAATAAGTGACGTGTGCACATTGTTAACAAATACCAGCTCCTCCTGCACAGTCTCACCTTGGTTTTATGGGTCTATATCTCACATCTCAAGTTAAATACAAAGCCTCACTTGTTGTCTGAATAGCTCGGTATTAACTTGTCTCACCTCGGGAGAGTTATCACAGTCAAGGACCAGTAACATTATAAATCACTTACACAACAGTAATGCCGCTGGTACGAACATAATACATAACGATTGCCTAGATACACTCAACTGATCTCATTTCCAACAAAACTGGAGGTTTTAAAAAAAAATACATCTAACATCAGATCAAATCAGAGCACTATTATTCACATAATTTACAGTATAACGTTATGTCTTCATCGTAAATATATGTGTATACAGTTCTTGTTTCATAAAAATTCTGCTACGGGTTCACTAACGTTAGTTATCTATCGTTTTTTGAGAGCCAGCTCTGATTGGATCATGGCTTCCCCAAAAACTGGTGGCCATCATTGACAGGCGGATATCTAAAATGAAAGTTTAGATCAAAGTCAAGGTCCTGACATTGCCTCGGCGACATTTTTTCGAAACAAATGTGAACTTTAGCATTGAGATCTGAAACCTACATTTCCACAAAGCGTGTAATCAGTATATTACTGGTTGCTTTGCTCTGCTCGCACGGCAGCGAACTTAGCTAGCTAACAGCTAGCTAGCGTTACAGTAGCTAGCATAACAACTGGCTAGCTAGCTAGTCTGGTCGGCGCTGGCTCTAGTTACAGGCTCTACCGCTAACGGACAGTCCACGTCAGAAAGTTTGGACAGCTAACAGTAAGTTGGGTTGTTAGATATTAGTGTTTGTCCAAAGCTAAGTACTGTACGTCAATTTACCTTTCGGCGGAAGTGATATCGCATCTAATTATTGGGAAATAATATAATGTTTCTCCAAAATATGACTGCTGTCCACAAGTTCACTCCCCCTCGGTGTTGTTTTGCTGACATATTAAAGTTATTTTTTGTGCTGCCCTTACTGATTTGTCAATGTCACAGGAAATCCCACCTCCTTGTAATGTGATTGGCTGAATTATACGCTAATCTTTCCTTTCCCTTTCTTGGGCGTGCCTCTGCACCCAAACCACGGCCGAAGCCTGCAACTTTCTGACTCGGGGGCCATAGCTGCAAGCAAGTACTTATACTCACTTATACTGTGAAGTTTACGGTAAACTCATTGCTTATAGTAATCATCGATTTTGGACGTACGGTATTGTTTTAATTTGTGGCTTGTCCCGAAAGTGAAAGTGAAAGCCCGGAGCACACATGCAAAAGAAGTGTTTTTGTGCAACGGTGTTGCTAGCAAAAGTTTTTCCTCGCTTTGTTTCAGTGCTTTTTCTACTGAGCTGGGTTTCCACTCAGTTTATGCAAAAACAAGCATTAACAAACATGCAAGAAGAGAACTACATAGAAAGATAGATAGACAGAGCTAAAAATAACAAAGTGGATGCGCAAATTAATCATAAAATAAGCGTTATTGCAAAACTTGCGAATTAAAAGAAGAAAGAGTTCATTTTAACATTGGAATGGAAAGCTCAAAAAGATAGAAGCAGCGTCAAGCTTTATTTACTATCGCTGATTAAGGTGTCCATGACTGTGGTTAATATAAAGACACTGACTGCAGTAGGCTATCAATCAGCAGAATTGGCAATAAATATTTGTTCATCCTAAAAGATTCAATTTAGGTTTCAACTAGTGTGGGGTTTTTGAAGCATAATGCTGTATTGTGTGAAAAATTTTCCTACTCTAAAAATTACAAGTATTCAATGTTTCCCCTGAAATATTCTGGAAAGGAATATTTGGAAAAGCCTCTGAGAGCATTTAGACCATCATGGGACACCATGATGGTCTAAGTTAGCAGCTCTGATATTTAGTAAATTGGGTTGGATTGGATTGGATTTTTCATCTAACCCTAATTCTATGTAGAGACGGCCTACATTACAAACTGTGCATACAAAGTATTTCCTGATAAGCCCCCTCCATAGAGCCTCAGGCCATCTCTGTCCTGAACACAGGGTGGCAGCAGTGGCTTGCTGTTGCCTCAGTTTGGACTTTGCCCTGCAGCAGTGAGCTGTCACACTAAGACACCTGGCAGGACAGGATAGCCACAGACATCTGAGCTCAAAACAAACATGCCATGTCCAAAGTGATTAAGTGCGAAGCTCTATTTACATTGCACTAACTTAGTAAGTCTGATGATAACAATGTGGAGTTTGAAAGGCGCAGCATGCAAATAACATACAGGTTTAGTTCAGCTCCATTTGCATCCATCTGATATTAGAAACTTTGTTTTTTTTCCTCGTGAAAATATAAAGCTGTTTTCACTGGTCATTTGATCAGACTGTGTTGAGTTATTATTTTTTCTGTTCTCTCTTTGTGTGTGTTTGTGCTGTTTCTTAACTTGTGTGCATTTACATCAAGAGCATAGTATCCAAATAAAGGCAGTGTAGTTACTAGAAAGGCCAAGCCTGGATTTGAATTTCAGCACTGAAATATCTCAGCAATCAAGATCAGTCAAAATTTTCCTCCAGGACTTTTCCTGGACTCACTTTCTGTACAAGTGCAGTTAGATTTTCAATATCGTGCAAGGACATAATAATTATAACTGTATTTAAAACTTTCAGTTTCCAATTTGTTTGGCGCTATTATCAATCAAACAATATCCACTGTCCTTCCTATTGTTGAATGAGTGATGGCACTCAGCCGGATCCTTTAAACACGGACACACTTCGGCTTAAAAAGAGTTTTGCAATAATATGAATGCACAGGAAAAACATTTTAAGTATCACATTCAGTGTTCAAATCTTGTTTTTCTTCAAATAAAGTAAAAAGTCTGACAGTAGGATGAGATAATCTCATTTGTTTCAAATGCAGTTTTGCTCGTTTGAGGAATTTTTATGGTAACAAGTATAAATCTGTTGAAACAAGGCAGAATAAGGCAGATCAGCCCACTAAGTTCAAGAAAATGACACTTGATTCAAGAAAATTCTGGAAACAAGTTGATTAGCATTGGAAACAAGTGGGATTATCTCATCCCACTGGCAGATGTTTTAACTAGTTTGAAGAAAAAAAACAAGATTTGAACACAGAAGATGAGACTAAATGACTTACAAAGGAGATTTTGTGCAGTGTGTACAGTTTGTTAGTAGATAAAAAGACTCATGTCAAAAAAAGGTAGGTATCCCATTTTTCAAACGGGATTGTTGAAGTTGAAAACTATTTTAAGATCTATTTTTTTAAGATATGAACATAATTTAAGATCCAACCCACTGTATTTTTAAAATTTTGAGCAGTAAATATCAAGTATCATTATTTTCAAAACTGGATAGAATATATAAACCTACATCATCATCTTCATGTGTCTATCTATCGGTCTGTCTATCTATCTATCTGTTTAATTATTGTCTTGTCTGATGCTACACTCATCATGTAGAATGAGACTTTAATGACCTTGTAAGACATTCAAAGTGCACAAAGCCCTTCATTTGAATACCTCACAGATCAATAAACAAAGCGTGCATTTCAACTTTGATCCTGACTTCCCCTCTTCCACAATTCTGCCCTTTCTCATACGTCTGGAGAAAGGATGTGCGCAGGGTTCCTGAATGTAAATTTACCCAAATAACCAAACCTAATTAACTCTGCGGTTCAAGCCACCGGCCCCCTCAGAGTCACCGGGCCAGGAAAGGGCTGAGCCGCAGTCATTTGGGAGTGAAAAGACTAGTGGTTGTGGCTTCCATTCACCTTGAAACCCTCCGTAAAAGCCTCCAGTGGAAGAACCACTGGCATGACATTTTATTCAAACTCCATAGATGTTTAAATGAAAAGGCCAAACAAAGGTACGCTCATTTACAGATGCAAAGAGGCGATTAAAACCTTGAATTCATCTCTCTTCCTCCTTTTTTTTGTAAATTCTGCTCTCTTTTATTTGTGTCTGTACAGACAATATGAAATGAAAAGGACTTTGGCCTGAATCAAAGTACTGTAAAAATGTTAACATTGGTATTTAATGCTAGTACATGACTTTAGATATAATAACAAAATGATAAAATGTCCATCTGCCTCTCTTCTGGCTCTGTCCTCAGCCTTCAGTTTTCCTCATGCCACTTAATATGACTCACTTCATGATTGTCCCTGATAAATATTTAAGAATAACTGCACTATCCCACAGTGGGAAAAATAACTTACAACCTGCAAAACAGAGGCATTTCCAAATTAGTAAAACAATCAGAATAGCAGAGTAACTTCCATCTATTTTATGGATATTTGCATTATTTATTTGCAATCAAAATTGCAAATAAATAAATGAAAACACTTTAGGGCAAATGCTTTGGATCCTAGCTTCACTTAATGCCTGAAATAATCACTGTAATAATATATAGTTGCTATATGTTGTGGCATTAGCAAGCTACTTTATACTTTGAAACATCAGTTTGAAAATTTTGTAATACAGAGATTTAGGCTCCAATCCAAAAAATTTTGTCAATTCCTAAAGTGCTTTTTGGAAAAATATAATTTAGCTCATCATTCAATATCTGCAAGAAAGAAACAGTCTCATCTGTAAAAGTGCAGCAGTTTTGTCAAGTGTGTGTACTGTTCCTCATCAGGTAAAATGATCTCTTTTACGTTTGAACTCAACAAAAGTGTGTGTAATTAACCTTTATGTCTGGGAGTTTAGTGGGATGAGTGCAGACACGCACACACAAACTTTCTCTCTCTCACACACACACACACGCTGCTGTTATTTGCAGGTGTGTGCAAACAAAAGGTGTGTTATAATTAGTTTTACATGGCCGCATTTGTCACTGAGCTGTTTGCTTTTTGTCAGTACGGGTTATCTGAGAGTCTCATTTGAATAACCAATGCTTACACTGTGGTGCATTAATGTTGTGTGAGTCAGATGATGGAGAGGCTCGTTTAAAAAGAGACGACAGGAGGCATAGAAACAATATGCAGGCGATATTTAATACAAACAGGGAAAATACAACCAAATAGGCTCATTAAAGTAAATTGCATTTTACATTTTTGTGTGTATCTGTTTTACATAATTTAACTTCTGCTGCTTCTTTTCCTTCTCCTCCTCCTTCCTCTGCTTCTTAATCAGCCTTTTTCTGTTTCTCCTCAGATTCCGCCCTTCTTTTTTTTCTTCTTCTATATCTTCATCTCCTTCTACATCTGCTTCTTCTTCTTTTTCTTCTTCTCTGGCCTATTCTTTTCCCTTTTACGCTCTACTTCTTCCTCTTCATTTTCCTCTGTATCTGCTTTTCCTGCATCCTCGTGTCTCCTTGTACGACTTCCTCTTCATCTTCCTCCTCCTCCTGTTCTTCCTCTGTGCTCCTCTTTTTCTGTTTCTTCTTTATGTTCCTCATCCTGTTCTTTTTTCTTCTTCTATCTCTCCAATTTTTGCTCCTTCCTTTTATTCTTCTTCCTATTAATATTATTATTATTGTTGAGTTCTAGTAGTAATAGTATAATTACTGTTATTGCTTATTGTCATATGTATGTTTTAAGTATGTAGCTGTTGGTCATCCTCAAAAGTTATTGGGCATTATATTGGAGGAGCAGTCCACATTGACTCAGTCTATTGGAAAAACAGGCGTTTAGTGTCTGTGCAGTTGACTTTTGGATGTCTGAGGTGTCCAGTTTGGCCCTGGCTGCTGTGTCGCTGCAGTAAAGGATTTCCTAAGCATCCCTCCTTCCAACTGGCTGCACCCTCCGCTTTATTCCCCGGCCCTCTGACCAGTGTTTGTTATTTCTCTCTTCGAGTGCTCCTCATGAAAGGAAAACTCCGGCAAGATTTACGGGCAGGTGCACGGTGCCCTCCATCACTCCACCCCTCAATTTCTGCCTGCCGGTGCTCAATTTGCAAGAGCTGCTTTTGAGCGCTCTCGAGGGAGCGGCGTCTGGTCCGGAGCAACGGCGGTGAAATCTTTTTCCAAGCTGGTGCCGGGGTCATGTAGGAGGCTGAGGAGAGAGGAAATGCTGTCAGAGAAAACCTCTTTGTAGTTGCCTTTGTTGCAGGTGTTCTGCCAGTCATTGTTAAAGCGCGCTGTTCAATATTACAACCTGCCTGACATCTGGTGGCCCGAGGCAGACCAAAGCAGCAGAGTGATGATCAGGAATAATCTCGCCATGTCTCCTGACAGAAGATAAAGAAGCACACATGTAGATTAATAACAGACTTGTGTATGCAGCACATACTGCTTACTATTCTGACATGCCAAACATTAAAGCAGTAATCTGTGATGTTTTCATGTGTACAGACCACTCAAGTGATTCAAAGCTTCCTGTTCCAGAAGAATGGGAAAACACATTGGGTACAAAATTACTGCTTGAAACTGCGTCTGAAGCCGACTAATTTGCTTAATTTTGGGGGGGATTTAAGTCTTGATTTATTGAAAGTCTTGATTTATTGACGTGGTGTGGATCAAATTTTAAGCTGCAGTGAAAAAAAATGCTACCATTCGTTACAGCTGACATTGACGTCTAAACGCTCTTGACTTGTTTTTAGCAGAAGTTACCACAGTAACCCAATAATTATTTGCAGTGTGACTCTGTGAGCTTCATCAGAATTATTTACGAGAGTTATAAAAAGTGGATTTACAATAAAAAACTTTTTGGTTGGGGAAAAAAGAACACACGAGCCAAATGCCAATCACCACATCACGCTTATTGTGTGCCCTCATAGCTTCGTGACATATATATGCCCACCTAGTTTGTTAGCCAATATGTATTTAAAAATAGGAATGTCAATGACATGTAATAAATCCATGCTATGGTCTTTGTCTTGTCTTGGTTTAACATATTTAATGGATGTAATGATTGGTAAACAGAAACCAGAAACCTTACTCATTTCCATCATACAGTATATGAAACAATTTAAAGAACCAGTAGTGCCCTTGAAGCTCCTACCACTTCAGTGGCGTCATAATGTCTGTTTTGCTGTTCTCTAATGACAATTTATATAATGCAATATTAATTCAACTTATATCTGGTTCTTGAAACTTTTTACATTCACTGTTTTGAACCCTCGTCAGGCGGCTCTTTCCCAGGAACAGTTCTCTGGCACACAGGAAGTGATGCGTTTTATGTTTCCACTTTGTTTAAAATGAACAGAAGAAGAAGAACTTGGTGGTTAGCCGCCATGGCCGAACAGACAAAGACATAAGAAACTCAAACTCCATCAGCAGAAAATCCAAGGAGAAAGACGCCATAGTCCCGCCCACATTTATTTGATTGACAGGTGATTTTCTGTGCAAAAAAAAACACCACAGCAATCAGCATTTAGCATGAAACATAAGAAGCAAAAACTGAGACGTCATCATCAGCAATCAGTCAATAAACAGTTTTACTGATGTTCACAAACCACACATGTAAACTAGCAGCTATTTTGATACATGGCCGCTAATCGTGTCTTCCTTATTACTGCTCTCTGGAAGTGGATGAAACAGAAGCGTAGTTTGGCTCCTTTTTTTTCCCCTTAGCTAAATATGTTTCCAGCTCCTTTCAACTTGTAGCAGAGGCGAAGCTGGAAGTGCTAAGCCACCATGTGTTTTGGGCTTGTCACAGTGAACCGCTGCAGCTCTGGAGGGGATGAAGTCAGCGCTGAATACCTGCCCACCATCGGCGCATGGTGAGCATCTGTGAGCTGTTAAGGCCACTTCATCTTAACCACATCCACAGACTGCACAGGGAGTGGCCCTCTGGTGTTAATGTGCGAGGGAGTGTGAGGAAAGGCATAATATGAATTTGTCTATCCAGAGTTTAAGGTGAAAAGGTGAATATAGAGTTTTTTTCTTGTGGAGTTTTCTTTTTGAATCGCTCCAAGAGAAAAATAGTTGGTAGGCTGGTATGTTATACTATGGTATGTATGGTATTCTATGGCTAATAGCTTGGTTCCACTTATACAATTCAACGGGGAGCCCCACTGATGGACAACGGTAGTCTAGGATTAGTCTTTTCCTATCCCTAAATCACCCAAAATGGCTTCATGTAGGAACTCAGTTATTAAAGAGGGGATCTTCTCAAAAGGATAGTATTGCAATCCAAACAGATAAAGTTACACTGCAGCTGTCATTGTTTTTAAAAAATGTATACTTGTGAGGTTAAAATCGTTCACTGATCTTTGACCTGTGGTACATGTGGTTTTCGCGGTGTAATGTCAAAAGTCATTTGCTCAACATTTCCAGTGGTTCTGTTGCAGGCCTGTAATGTTCGAGTCCGGTCTCAGTCTCAAGGAAAACTTTTTTTACGTTGTGGACTGGACTGAATTTTGACTCAATTTGTCTCTGCATATCTGAAAATTTTCAAACATGTTTTCCACCACCTGCTCCAACTTTATTTATTTTCTCCCTAACACTATGAGCAATTTAAAGTGATATGGAAAACATTTGCCTGAATATGTTCTTGAGCTCAATATAAGTCTATGTACTGCAGCTCGGGTTCACCAGTAGCTCTGGTGACTTCTGTGTGTAGAACGCAGATTCTCCACTTTAATGGATTTAATGTGTGATATGTTCCTCAAACTTCTGTGAACTCACAGTCAAAATCATCTGCATTAATTAACTGGATATTGAGAGATGTCCTTAAGAAAGTTCTTATGTCTTTTTTTTTTTTATACACTTGGAAAGACAACTATACTGTTTATTGCCTATTTCAGTGTTAAACAGGACTGGACTAGCTCTGGTCTGTCTTGACTTCAATGGGGTTTGATCTTGACGTGAACTCGACCAAAAGTGGTCTTGAAATCAACTTGGATTCAACTAGTGTCTACAGCCTTGATCTACATGTTGATTTTGGAGTTGTTTGTCCAATCACAGAGATGATATGGCTTTAGGGTGGCTGTTTAGATTTATTTACTTAGTTGTTAAATTAACTCTCATGAATATAGACTCATGGTAACACCTTCATTTCCATCTTAGGTTAAAAAAATGCACTTTGAATATTTTGCACAAATATCTCTTTGCTGTTTGTGTTATCATTTAAACTTTTTAATTGCATTTGAATTGCATCTGCGGTGTCACAGTGTTTATGTTATGCCTGGCTGCAGCTGAATGTCCCTCATTAACTATAAAATGAACTGACCTGAACACTGGGATAGTGGGGATTTTTACACTTTTAGTAATAAATCAACTGATGATTTGGTTGTGTACTAGTGGCTAGTTTACACTCTAACAATGCATCACATTTGATGTTTTGCATGGAAAAGCTTCTTCTGCAAAGGAACTCCGTCGTCAGATAAATGTAGTGCAGGAAAAAGGACAAGATTTCCCTCTGAAATGTAGTGCAGGAAAAGGAGAAAGTCTCACTAAATGGCAATACTCAAGTAAAGCGGCAGTACCTCAAAACTGGACTGAAGTACAGCACTTGAGTAAATGTACTTAGTTCCATCTCTGGTATTACAGTAATCATACAGGTTATTGGCTGCAACACAAATCATTCATATGATTGTCAGAAGTGTGTAAGAGGAAGATGATGTGTGTTTTGTCTGTTTTGTGCAATTTGACAGGTTTCGGGGCTTAACCGTTTACCCGGGTAATGACAGACGTGTTTTCGACGAGCGGGATGAGGCATTTCCCTCCGATACTTCAGCCCTCATCTTTTGACTGGAGACTCAGCACTTACTTTATGGGAACAATACAGGAGGTAAGTGTTTTAGTTGAATTCAGGGCTACGGCATTTCACCTGGTGTGGCAGAAGAAAGCCCACTGACAGCGATGGCAGCCGCCCTGAGCAGCAATTAATATGTGATTCCTCCGCACACAAAGGGCATGTCAAAGTGCCCCACCTCTGCGCTCTCAGCCCTTTTCACAGTACAAATCCCACGCTGCATTCAAAGACCTCGGCCGCATTCAGAGAGGCATTTTCCCTCTCTCTCAGCAGATGTGTAGGTAACTTTTTCACCCTGGCCAGGAATCTTGTGATGACTTGTTGTCGCTCACAAACAAGCCGGCCTGTCATATTTGTCAGGCTCTTTGTTTTGTTACGGCATTAACCAGCGAGAACATTCACAGAATAAGATGAGAGGAATGGATGCTCAGCACTTGGTTCCCATCCAAACTTTTTTTTTCCCTTTCTTCTCGTAATCATGCCAACAGTGAGATGACATGAACTGCACGTATCATTCTATCACATTGTATCACTGATGAAAGACACTGCCTTTAAGAATTGGTAAGATTTATTAAATGTCTGTTTGATCAGTGGGGAAGTGTTTTCTGAAGGATTGTTGCTTTTGAAATTAGAGGATGAGATGATACATGTGTGAATGCATCCAATATGACACATATTTTAGATATGGGCAACATTTCTGAATCATTCTTGGGTCCTCCGTCGGGTAGAACTTTTTTATTTTTGCCTTATTTCTTTTGATTTATTTTGACAGTTCACTGTAGATAGAGATAGGAGAGGTGGGAGAAAAACAGGAACACGATCTGACAAAAGGTCCCAGGCTGGAATTGAAGCCATCATATTGCTGCTACATAGCCAAGTAATCCATGATGACAAAAAATTACTTTTATACAGAGGCTGCTCACACTATATCTGATGGTGTTCAACAAGGAGAGGTACTGTCCTGGTTGCTGAAGGGAAGAGTTATCAAACAGGTGTGTCCAATTAGCTGCGTTGTTGAATTAAGTCCAAAATACCTCTTTAAGTTTCAGCAGGAAAACCCCTGAACACCCAGAGCTCTGAATTACTCCTTCGGGGGATCAGTAAAGACAACTCTAACTCTAAACACCCAGTATCTGCGCTCAGCACCAAGGGGTGGGCATTGGCGCTGATTTCCCAATTCGATTCAATTCAATTCTGATTTCTGTTTTGGTCAATTACATATCAGTTCAATTAGGGATATTTCACTTACCATACCCAGTTTTGCAGATCATATACAGCTTTGCTTTGTCCAGCTCTCATGGTTTTACTTTGGAGGCTCTACTCCTCATCATTCCTGATTTCCAACAGCATCGCGCCTATGGTGACATGCGTATAACTACACACTTCTCCCACAGCATTAAATGACCATAATATAATGGTATAATATTCGTGTAATCATTACCTGTGGGCTCCCTGCAATGTCAGAATGTCAAAAGAGTGGGTGGATTTACGCAGATTTTTTTTCATTTTTTTTTTTATCCTTCATCAGACATGGAAATGTCTTCAAAGTAAAGCTAGTTGTACAACAGGTGTAACTTCATAATTACTGTATGACTCTATATCCAGCATTAATAAAGCAGCAGCATCAAAATATGTTTCACTACCCAAATACTTTTTCAATATACTTCATTT